>JAJOZX010001369.1:0-135000 GCA_023014485.1 Bathynomus jamesi | reverse complement strand
TCCCCATCACGTTTTCCCAATTGACGTGTGACAATTTATTTCGAAATTTACAAAAGTCTGCGTGCTGGAAGTTAGGAATTTTAGTCGAGTAAGTTGGTTTCGAGTGACTTACCGAGAGGACAAACTCTACCATATAGTGAACGCTATTGCTTAACGGTTCTATTACTTGAAGATCAGTAATTAGCCTATCATCCGTAGTTATTCCTAAATCTAAAATACTGTCCAACCTCGTAGGTTCCCCAACCTTTAGAATAAGAAAGCTATCCTCGAGAAAATTAACTAAACGATTACCTTCCGCGTCTCCCTGCATTGTATCGTAATTTACGTTGGCGCAATTAAAGTCACCCATAACTAAAGCCTGCTCACTACCGATTACTCTTTAGTTCACGATATAACGCTTCGTCCGTATCAGCTGTTTGATTAGGGGGCCTATATATAACCGCGACAAGTTTGAAATCGTTCAATTTAAGTTCTGCTATAGTCGAATCTATCGGTTCCGGAATTGTATGCTTTACTTCTATAACGTTCGCAATATTATCTTTGATATACAACATAACACCGCCTCCTCGCCTACCTATTCTGTTTTTAACAAAGTCTATAACCTTTAATTTGATACTCCCCTACAAAGTCACGAGTTTCAGCGCTAAGCCACGATTCATTTATCGCAATTATGTCATAGTCTTTACAAGCAATTAGAGAAAAAAATTCGTTTCTTTTATTTCGCAGGCTACGAGCATTTAAGGATAGAACCTTCAAATTGTTTGTAATTGCGACACCTTCGCGAGCGCAGGGGAAATTTGTGGAATTTACGCTGAGACCGTTCGAGTTACGGCAGCATGAAAAGAAGACAGTATTATGACATAGTCTTCCTAAACGCGCAGCTCCAACGTCATTAAGATGAAGTCCATCCCCGAGGAACAAGTCCCTCGTGCCGTAGAAACTGTTCCAAAAATTCGCAAAATGCACTCCTTCCTGTTGGCAAAGAGACTTTAGGTTATTGTTAATATAGGTCGCCTTGCTGTAGAAATCGTTATGACGGATAATTCGAGGAAGTATACCTGTTAAAACAATCTTATTAGTTTTTTCCTTTAATCGCTCTAGTAAGTCCCTGTACCTAGCCAGCAGTTCTTCCGATCTAGAATTTAAAACGTTATTAGTACCGACATGAATAACATACGTTGTGTCCTCGGAGGTACCGTCTGTAAATTGGTCAACACTATTAGTTATATCCTCCACCCTTGCACCAGGGTAGCAGTAACGGCGCCTACGACGAGGGTTTCTCCCACAGAATTCCTCGAGCTGCCCTCGAACAATGGAATCGCCAACGAGTCGTATTTCCGGTTCATCAGCATCATCGAAACCTAAAACAGAAAACTTATTGTTTGTTATTACTGGTAGACATGTCTTAGGTTTTCTCAATGGGGCTCCATTACGCACTCGAACGAAGGGTTGGGAACTAGGAGAGAGAGGGCTATTAATACTATTTATATTATTAGTAGAAACTGAGGCAGGAGGGGTCGTGACTGGAGTCTCAAGGGATTCTAATTTTGCCGTCAGGAGCATCACCCTTTCTTCAAGCCTTACTCTGGCCTCTTTCTCACGTTCTAACTCGTTCCTCAGCACTTCCAAGTTTGAGCACCACCTGCAAACTAACTGTTCATTATTATTAGCCATTGTAAACGTGTAAGCGGCAAATTTCCCTTCACAGCGACTGCAAGTACTTAACGGGGGTGCCATGTTTTTACTTAGTTAAACAACAAAAAACAAAAAACAAAAAAATGAGCGTTTGGAAATTAATAAATTACAACGTAAGTCTACCGCGTTTTTGAAACGCAGAAACAGGTTCTTCTAACACAAATTTATACTAAATTAATATAGAATTAAGCTACCGACAAAAGATCTGTAAAAGAAGAGTATTTATAATACTTATCTGTCCGCGATTCGACCCGACTTTTTTCCTTTTCTTCACCCGGTGTGTGACCACACTCTACCTGACCTCTCGAAAGAAGGAAAAATGAACCTTGTCTCCACGTTTTCTGATAGATTTGAAAAACAAGGCAAGCCACGTGCAGCAGCCTTGATTTGATCAAATAATATAGTACTGAATAACGTCAATAAATGACATATATTCGTTAATGAATGATTAGTAGCACGAAGTAATTTAGTTATGAATGCACCGAACATTATTTTTTTTAAAACACTTCAACGAAAACCACTTATTCAATTGATAACACTGGACACTCGATAAAACACGTCTGTTCACAAGGAAAGACTAATCACCATATATATATATAACGTAAAGAACGACGCTTGTATAGGAGATATTCCGCGCAAGACGAGAGAGAGAAAACGGAACAAATGAAAAAATGAAGTAACCACCTGGGAATCGAACCCGGGATCTTCCGATTGCCGGTCAGACGCGGAAGATCCCGGGTTCGATTCCCAGGTGGTTACTTCATTTTTTCATTTGTTCCGTTTTCTCTCTCTCGTCTTGCGCGGAATATCTCCTATACAAGCGTCGTTCTTTACGTTATTTATACTGCGTGTTCTTTGCAGTTGAATGTATATATATATATATATATATATATATATATTATGAGTATGTGTAAATTTTTGCTCGTGCCCATTTTTTACCAAGTAGGTCTGACAGGTTATATATTTTATATTTTTAATTTTCAACTTTTAATCACTTTCGCTTGTGTTAAGGTAGGGAAGGTTCTACGAGAAAGTTTAAGGAAAACATTTATTTACCATATACTACTAACTAGGGGCACTCAATATATTTTTCCCCACCCTTTTTTCTTAGCTAAATAATAGGCCATTGGCTGAAATGTCTTTTGGGTCTAAGTTTGAACTTTCTGCGCCTCACATAACCGGATTTTTCCAGTTTGAATCTCCCCTCCTTGTATAAAACCGCTTTTAAATGCCTTTGTATAAAACCGATGTTTAACGCAGTTTCAAAAATGGCGTCTGACAGTGATGTACGTCGTAAACAGAGCTGTTATCGAGTTCTTAACCCCAGAGAAGGAAACAGTTGGAAATATTCACAAACGTCAACAAAACATTTACAGAGATGCTGTTGTTGATCGAAGCACAGTTGGACGCTAGTCTAAACGTGCGAGATCATCGGAGAGGGAGAGCCAGCCTCAATGATGAGCAACGCAGGGGTCGCCCGGCATCGGCTGACAATCTCACAGTGCAACGTGCTAACAGCATCATTCGATCAAATCGGCGCGTCACGTACAAGGAGCTATCACTGGAGCTAGGAATTAATGAAGTGTGAATATGATAATTCAGCAACTGGGATACCGGTACTCAAGTGTGTTCACGGTTTGTTCCTCGCCAACTGACTGAAGATCACAAAGCCCAAAGAAAAGAAATTGCTTCTGAGTCGTTGATTTGATACGAGAGAAGATGACTTCCTTTCACGAATTGTGATTGGGGATGAGACACTCGGGTACACCATTTTGAACCTGAAACAAAACGCCAATCCATGCAGTGGCATCACGCAGACTCCCCACGCAAGAAAAAGTTCAAAATGGCTTCCTCTGCAGGAAAGGTTATGGCCACCATCTTCTGGGACACGAAAGGGGTGATTCTGGTAGACAATATGAAGAAAGGACAAACAATCAACTCGGAGGCATATATTGCTATCCTACAGAGACTCCAGAGACGTATAAAGCGAGTTCGACCGGAGAGAAAACTGGAAGACGGCCTTCTTTCGCACGATAACGCAAGACCACACAACAGTTTGCAAACAAGAGAGGCCATCACAAAAATGCGCTTGACTGTGTTACACTACCCTCCATACAGTCCGGATCTGGCACCTTCAGACTTCCAATGAAGGATGCTATTCGTTGAAGAAAGTTTCAGTGACGATGAGGTTGTTGAGGTTAAGAGGTGGCTCCAGCGGAACCCAGCGGATTTTTACCAGCAAGGAATAAAGGCCCTTGTTTCGAGGTGGAGGAAAGCCGTAGAAAAGGATGGAGACTATGTGGAAAAATAAAAACTTATAAAAAAGGTACAGGGGTTAGACAAAATAATATGAACACCCGCCGATTTCACCGGTTATCTTTACGGACTGCTCAGACACAAAGTAAATGGTCAAATGACTGGCAAACCTATTTAAATGCGTAACAGTGTATACGTCATGTTATAACCCTCACGTTGTTTTTACAGATCTGAGTGAATTATAAATTAGCAGTTATGAAAGACCTGTCAGACTTCCAAAGAGGGCAAATTGTCGGAGCGCGGATGGCTGGTGCATCGGTGACGAAAACCGCTCAGATGTTCAATGTATCCAGAGGAACTGTCTCTATGGTCATGTCTGCATACCAAAACCATAGAAAGACAAGCACCGACAAATGCAATAGTCGAGACCGCCGGGTGCTAAAGCGCATTGTGACAAAGAACCATAAGACCACAGCTCCAAAAGTGACTGCAGAGCTTAACCAGCATCTTGCAAGCCCGGTATCGACCAGAACTGTACGTCGCGAGCTCCATGGAGCTGGATACCATGGGAGGGCTGCAATTGCCAAACCCTTCCTTTCGCACATCAACATTGAGCGGCGCAGAAAATGGTGTAATGACCATAAGAATTGGTCAATGGACCGGTGGAAGAATGTAGTCTACTCCGACGAATCCTCCTTTACGCTATTTCCATGTTTCGGTCGAGTTTACGTCTGGAGACAGCCTAAAGATGCTTATGACCCCGACTGCCTGACCCCAACCGTTAAGCATGGAGGCGGATCTGTGATGGTTTGGGCAGCAATATCGTGGAATACTCTTGGCCCAGCTGTAGTACTGCATGGTAGGGTTAACGCCCAGGTCTATCTGTCAATATTGGCTGACCAGGTCCATCCCATGGTCCAAACGCTGTTTCCCAATGGCGGCGCCGTCTTCCAGGATGATAATGCACCAATCCACACCGCTGGGGTCGTTAAAAACTGGTTTGAAGAGCATGTTAGTGAAGTAGAACGCTTGGATTGGCCTCCACAATCCCCGGATCTTAACATTATCGAGCATATGTGGTGTCAGTTGGAGCAGCAGGTCAGAAGCCGATTCCCACCGCCGGCGTCTTTGGAGGAACTGGAGCAGGGTTTGCTCGAAGAATGGCTCAGGGTTCCCCTAGCCACTGTCCAAAAGCTGTATGAATCAATTCCCCGACGCATTGCAGCTGTTATTGCCGCTAAAGGAGGACCAACTCCATATTAAGAATAAAAACCGCCATTTATCAAGGTGTTCATATTATTTTGTCCAACCCCTGTATGTAACTACTTGTGTACAAAATTTTTGTAACTCACAAGGAAACTTGGAAAGAAAAAAAAAGGCGGGGCAAAATATATTGAGTGGCCCTCGTACAATAAATACCTTTTCTTGAACTTCATCTGCATAAGTTTTTAATGAGAAAAAAAACTGTAAAATAAATCGTCCTCTATGCTTCCTCAGACTTTTTAGGTTAGGTTAACTCGGGTTAACCTAACCTAACTTCAAAAAGAAAATGCGGCTTACAAAATCCGACCTAAATGGTGGTGGTAAAAAAAAAAAAAAAAAAAAAAAGCTTACTACTGGCGCTAGTTGGGGATTTTGGCATATATACATATTTTCTTATGCAGGAAGGAGGGGCCAGAGGCGAATCCCCACAAAAACGCCCTCCCCCTTACCATAGAAGACGAAGAGAGCCAAAATCAAAGTCTAAAGTTTGAGATGCCTGGACACTTTGCGTCTGAAAGATTGAAGGTCATAGAAAGATGGACTGACAAAGGTTGTTCCGGAGTTGACCGGTTGAGTAGACGAAAGATTGAAAAAACCGATTAACCCTCGCGTTACAGAGTTGGACAAAAAAGGGATGAGAATGTGTTGACAGTCTGGTACTGCATGCTCTCCTTAAAGGAGACATGAAGTTAGAGAGTTCAAAAGAGCAGTGTCCCTTATAATAGCGATAATAAAGAGAGAGAGAGGGATTAAAGATAGGCAGTAAAAGGCGGGGAAATGATGAGACGAAATGTCTCCGATTCCATCCGGTCAAGTAGAGCCGCGTGGGTTGAGCCACCGACACACGAAAAGCGTACTCCATAGAGGGGCGGACAAAATCCTTGCGCAGAGACAACTGAGTAGGGGTGAAGAAACAGCGGAGCCAGTACAGCACACCTAATCTGTTCGCTGTTTTAGAAAAAGGAGTACGTGATCTTTTCAGGAAAGAGGACGAAAAAAGGAAACACGAAAAATGTTAAGAGGAAGGACTGAGTTGTGTATTGGTGAAGATAAAGGGGTAATCATTAGTGATGGGACGATTAATCGGAATCGGAAGAATCGAGCATTTTTCAGGAATCGGAATCGGAATCGAGAGAATTGTACCATGATTTCCAATTCTTAAAACGATTCTTTAACTTTTAATTGAACCAGTTTTGCAAAGTAAACTTTAAAATTTAAATGAAAGAGGATAACAAATTTTATTTTTATTGTATTGTAGCTATACATTAAAACATGTATATCCATGATGTGTAATCAAGAAGATTAAAATGAATTGTTACAACTTACAGTTGATTTTTATTTTTAAACCAATCTATTATAATTTATAATGTATATTACCATACTCATAATGTAAATAGTTAATCTTACCAGAGTAAAATATGACAATTTCCAGAAAAACAAGTATAGAATTATATTTAAAAATATTGAGAATCGGAATCGAGAATCGTATCGGAATCGAGACTTTTTAGTGGTATCGGAATCGGAATCGGAATCGTTAAAAATTTTGGTATCGTCCCATCACTAGTAATCATGCGGAAGATTGTGACGAGTAGACGAAGATCGCCAGTCCAGCGTCCCTCGCGGAACCCATACTGATAATCTGGAAGATGATTGCGAGTAGAGAGGTGTTTAAGAATCTTCCTATTAGGGATAGATTCAAAAACTTTAGAAAGGCAAGAAATCAAAGCAATTGGACGATAGTTGGAGGGTTCGTAATTGTGTATTGTGCATGTCCTCCGTGGTGGCGGAGGGGACCTACAATTTTACCTGGGTTCCGAACCACAAAGAACATAAGAAATTTTTATAGTGGGCACACTAGGGGGCCACGTCGGCCCATCGAGGTGGCTCCACTATGTAAAAACTGCCTGTACATTGGCAACAACCAATTTTTACAAAACTAATTAATTATCAATTTAAAACTAAAAATAGAATCTCTGGATCCAGAGGATCAAGTCATAATAGACTACTATCCACAAATATGTTACACTCTATATTTATAACCAACATGCAAATATATCAGATCCAAAGAATCCAGTCAATTTCATTACGGTATCCATCAATACCAGTACCTTGTCAACCAAAAATAAGTCACGGTCCATATCAATTGCGGACCAAGTCACAATTTACAACCATATATATTACAATATATATACTTAGGAGGAAAAGTGTAGGTATGGCTGTAAAGACTGTACAGTAATGTAAAATGTGTGTGCACCCATTTTGGGTCTCCCATTTAAAGGTGTTTGTGGGGCAAGTGAAGATCATGAGTTTTTCAATACCTCACAGTACTATGGGGGGCACCGCTCGGCAGAGGAATCTCTTTAAATGGGGTGTGTAAGGACAGAGTATCCCCTAACCTAAAATGCTGCCTCCCTATATCCCACAACACTTGTAAAACTATGTTTTCTTAAATTTGTTCTAATCTTGGCTTAAATAATTTCATACTATGACCTCTAGTCTGGTTATTGTGATCTTTAATGAAAAGAGAATCAAAATCTATCTTATCCAACCCTCAATTTTACTACCTTAAACTATACCCAGTCTATCAACATATGCGTCTAATCCATTTTTAAACATGTTTACAGACGTGCTACTAATTACTTCTACCGGCAAACTATTCCAGCTATTTACTATTCTATGCGTAAAAAGTTTTTTGGTAACTGCTGTCTCGAACCTTCTACTTGTCAACTTACACCCGTTATTTCTAGTCCTATTATATTGAGATATTTCGAAAAAGCTATCTCTATCTACGTTATCGAACCCATTCATAATTTTGAAAACCTGGATTAGATCACCCCTCAGCCTCCGAGTCTCGAGTGTAGTCAATTTTAACTCCTTAAGCCTATCCTCGTACGACTTTGACCTAAGCGACGGAATCATCTTAGTTGCTCGTCTTTGAACTCTTTCGATTTTGTCTATATCTTTGCGCATATGCGAATTCCAAAATTGAATCGCGTACTCCAAATGGGGTCTAACTAATGACTTATAAAGAGGAACAATAATATCGGGCGATTTGTACTCAAAATTCCGAGCTATAAAACCTAACACTTTGTTCGCTTTATTGACCGCTGCTGTACTTTGTTTCGCTATTTTTAAATCACCAGTGACTATAACTCCTAAATCTTTTTCCTGCTCTACGCAAGATTACCGTTACGCGAACCTATATGTAAAATTTTGCACTTATCGACGTTAAATCTATCTTCGTCATTAATCGCCCTACCACCCAGCTTCGTGTCATCCGCAAACTTTGAAACTGTATTGACTAGGCCGACATCTAAGTCGTTAATATATATAAGAAAAAGCAAGGGGCCCAATACAGAACCCTGAGGAACGCCACTCGCTACATTAGCCCAACACGACTCCGCTCCATCAACGACCACCCTCTGTTTCCTACCTCGCAACCACTCTTCTATCCAATTTATTACTACACCCGATTCCATGAACCTTAGTTTTCTCAATGAGTCTTTTGTGCGGTACGGTGTCAAACGCTTTTTGAAAATCTAAATACACTACATCAACCGCCCGATAACTGTCGTAAACGTCAACCACGCTTTGAAAAAATTCTAAAAGATTAGTTAAGCAAGATTTGTTTCGCCTAAAACCGTGCTGCGTATTTCTAACCAAGTTATGCAATTCTAAGTGTTCGACTATACGATCCCTAATTATTGATTCCAGTAGCTTACCTACAACAGACGTTAAACTGATTGGCCTATAATTTCCCGCCGCACCTTTATCGCCTTTCTTAAAGATAGGTGTTACGTTTGCTAACTTGAAATTATCTGGTACGCACCCTTCAGAAATAGACGCATTAAAAATCTTTGTTAGCGGCACAACAATGTTATCTTTTAATTCTTTTAGTTGTATGGGATATATGGAATCCGGCCCCGGTGATTTACGCGTTTTCATTTTATCAATATAGCGCATTACCTCCCCTTCACTAACCACAATATTATCATTATAAAAAGGTATTATGTCTATGACCGTAGGGATATTCGTTACATCTTCTACAGTAAAAACTGAAGTAAAGAATTCCTTTAGGAAGGTAGCCATTTCCTTGTTTTCAGAAACTAGATCTCCGTTAACATTTTTCAACGGCCACACACTTTTTACTGGATTTCTATTGTTGACGTATTGAAAGAATCGCTTGGGGTTTTCTTTACCGTCACGAGCTATGGAGATTTCAAATTCGCGCTTGGACTTTTTATTACACATTTCACTTCACGCCTTAGAGATATGTAGTTGTTTCGTAACCACAAATTGTCTTTATCGCACTTATGTAGCCTATAAGCCCTATCTCTACTCTTTATAATGTCTCCTACTCCAGAAGTAAACCACAAGGGCTTGTTATTTACTTTCGCACGCTTAATTTTGTACGGTACACACTCCTTATTTATAGTCCTAAACACTGTTTCAAACGATTCCCACATTAGTTTTGAGTTGGAGTTCCCCATTACGTTTTCCCAATTGACGTGTGACAATTTATTTCGAAATTTACAAAAGTCTGCGTGCTGGAAGTTGGGAATTTTAGTCGAGTTAGCTGGTTTCGAGTGACTTACTGAGAGGACAAACTCTACCATATTGTGATCGCTATTGCTTAACAGTTCTATTACTTGAAGATCAGTAATTAGCCTATCATCCGTAGTTATTACTAAATCTAAAATACTGTCCAACCTCGTAGGTTCCCCAACCTTTTGAATAAGAAAGCTATCCTCGAGAAAATTAACTAAACGATTACCTTCCGCGTCTCCCTGCATTGTATCGTAATTCACGTTGGCGTAATTAAAGTCGCCCATAACTAAAGCCTGCTCACTACCTATTATTATCTTTAGTTCACGGTATAACGCTTCGTCCGTATCAGCTGTTTGATTAGGGGACCTATATATAACCGCAACAACAAGTTTGAAATCGTTCAATTTAAGTTCTGCTATAGTCGAATCTATCGGTTCTGGAATTGTGTGCTTTACTTCTATAACGTTCGCAATATTATCTTTGATATACAACATAACACCACCTCCTCGCCTACCTATTGTTTTTTTAAAAAAAAGTCTATAACCTCTAATTTGATACTCCCCTACAAAGTCACGTGTTTCAGTGCTAAGCCACGATTCATTTATCGCAATTGAAGAGCGATCTCCGTTCTTTGGGACAACCTGAATGAAAGCGAACTTCCAGCAGGAAGGAAAAGTACCAGAGAAAGAAAAATTGAAGTGTTTGCCAGGCAGTCAGCACAAAAGCGCAGTTTCTGAGAACAGGAGGGACCCCAGCAGGACCGCGTGTGCGCGCGCGCGCGCTAAAAGTTAAAAGTTAACATTTGACTAACGTTATTAAGTTTAATGAACGTTGCAGTACATGAACCATCGATTACAGTTCCAGGTTAAAAATTTTACAGAATATGAAGCAAAATAAAGTTGGTGTTTTTAAGGCTAAAGTAGGCAGAATTGAAATTGATAAATCAATCAAACAATCTTTCTCAATCAACTAATCACACACACACGTTTGGTTTCCCAAGAGAACTGCGATATTTCCACGCTTTGTCACATATTCAATTCTGCATCGCGTCACTCACCCAATTTTAAAAAGTTATACTCTAACAAACCCAATTTAACTTTACCTAACCTAGCGCAACTTTAATTATATTCTTTTTTCATTATAAAATACAGGACTTATAAAGTTAATTCACCACGCCACCGCAAATGTCAGGATAGACACGTTCGTATCGCGACGGGCTGGGTGTATCCTCAAAGTCATCGCGATTTGGTAACACACGCATTCGCATTTCAAGTTTCATTAGGTGTACAAAAAAAAAAAAAAAAATTCGAAACGACAAAAATGTCGCCTTCAATTTTTTAAATAATTTTCATTCTTTGATAAAATCCAAAAGCTCAAATATTAAATAAAATATTTAATACATTTTACTATTCTAACAAAGGTTTACGACAAAGACGATAACGTAAAAATTAAAAGATTTCGCCAACACCTTCGATCCACTTACAAAAATGTATATAACTACATCTTATCTTACACCCATATGGACTTCTTTTTGAGGGAAGCTCGTTGAAGGAAAATGTTTATCAAAAGAAACCGAGAGATCTTCGTCAGTTGCGGGATGTTAACCTCGTTTCGATTCCTCGCGTTGGTCTCTCTTCACACGAAGGTCAAGCTGGTGGTCCCGCTTCTAGGCCTGGCTTGGTGGAGGAGCGAGTTGCTCTTGCGCGCATAGACAGGTACACCCGGCTCATCCGCTACCGTCCTGAATCAGGCATCTACGAGTAGTCTTCTTTTGAAGACTAGAACTTTGACCCTCGTAACGTTTCTGAGGTCCTTTCGAACTGGTTAAAAAAGTCTTGGGCCCCCTAACAACCAAGCTATTTTCCTTCAGTGTTCACGAGGTCCCTCGTCGGACCTTTAATTTGGGAACACTACATATTCTACCCTTCCTATTTTCCAGCGTTGTTTGGATGGTAATTAGATTTAGTGTGAGGTTTGGTACCAGTTTTCGGATTATTGCCCATATGTAGATTATGGTGTAACTCTTCTTCTTCTTCTTTCCAGGAAGTACAGATTTAGTTTACGTAGTATTTCCCAGTAGTTCAGTTCTTTGTAGCCATCAATCTTAGCCGTGAAATGTCTGAGTTTCTATTAATTTATTAGTTTCCTCCTTTTTATATGGGAACGTCAAGACTGAGCAGTACTCAAGTTTTGGTATGATCAGCGTTTTCAGCAGGGGAATCATTACTGTCTTGTCCCTTCTTTTGAACGTCCTTAGTACCTGTCCCGCCGCGACTTTTTGCTTTGTTTATTGCTATCTGATTTTGTGTTCGCATTTGGCATCATCGGTCATTATTACCCCCAAATCGATCGCTTTCGTGCTTCTCTGAATTTCCTGTCTATCTGCAGCATAATATGCAGTCTGTTTAAGTTCCTCATTTCTACCATATCTCAAAAGCTGAAATTTCTCGGTGTTAAAGGTCATGTTGTTGTCTTCTGACCATTTGTATATTTTGTTCGTGTCTCTTTGCAAGGCCTCCATCTCTTTTGCATCGCCGATACTTCTGCTGATCTTTGTATCATCCGCAAAGGATGTTACTATACTGTTGCCGTTTACTTCACTGTCTATGGCTGTTAGCATGATAATGAATAGGAGTCGGGCCAGTACTGCACCTCGTGGTACTGAGCCGCGTACTTCCGATTCTGATGATGATATACCTTGAATTTTGACGACCTGTAGACGTTCTGAGAAAGTTGTAGATCCATTTTCCCACTTTGCCCGTTATTCCCATACGTTTTATTTTATGCGCTATTATACGATGATCACATTTGTCAAAAGCTTTAGCAAAATCCGTGTATATGACATCGTAGTTTTCATTGCCTTCCACCGCATCTAGGATATTGTTATAGTGCTCTATAAGTTTGACAACAGTTTCTGTTACCGTACAAAAAAGACAAAATGGATGACCATCTTTAATTATAATATGCGAATCAAATTGCAGTTTCAAATGCGCGTCTCGTCCACAATAATTCAATCATCCGAAAATATGTAACCAAGCATGGCCAACACGACTAAGGCCCAATTTACGAATATCTATTCTTAGGGGGAAGAGGGGGGCTGTTCTTTTTCCTCCGGTTGACTACACGCTCTGCGGATCAT
This sequence comes from Bathynomus jamesi, assembly GCA_023014485.1. Taxonomy (NCBI): domain Eukaryota; kingdom Metazoa; phylum Arthropoda; class Malacostraca; order Isopoda; family Cirolanidae; genus Bathynomus; species Bathynomus jamesi. The sequence continues at coordinate 122,099 of JAJOZX010001369.1, read as the reverse complement.
ATTGCTGCCCGTTTAAGACAATGTGGAAAAATGCTGAAGCTTGCGTGGAGTTTTAAGTCCTAAAGATACAAAATGGCATCAAGTTATCTTTAAAACACCGTTGGAATTATAATTTTGTCTGCCATCCAGCTTATCTTATGCTTCTTTAAAAATAGAAGTTACTTTTTAATCACCATATATATATATATATATATATATATATATATAAAATTTGACATCCTTGGACCGATTCAGAATCGAAATAGGTTTATTTCAACAGAGTAAAGTTACAAACTGTGCAAGAAATAAGTTATCCGAATTATATATTAAAGCAGGTCACTTCAGCTAAAACTCGTACTATATACTGATTACTGTACTTGCAAAGAATGAAAAAAAATAGCGGTCGAGAATCTTTCCCGAAGCCCGCTCCGGACCAATCCAGTTGCTCCTGAAGAATCATGCACATGGACTGATAAGAGGGAGTGTCTGCGATACAAACTAACGAAAAAGCGCGAAAACGAATACGGATTCGAGTAGTTTTTTGAACTGGGATGAAACTGAGCATCGTTGCTTTTAGTGGTGATGAACCACGTACGGAACCCTCGTTAGTACATTAACTCCCCGCTTCTTGGCAATGCTGCTGCGAGCTGCTCGTACCCTGAAATAGGAGTATGAGCGGAATAATGCTGTGAAAAAATGTTCAACTTCTCATCCTTCTACTTAAGCTATGAATGCATTGATTGATTAACAAAATTTATATAGATAGATAGATAGATAGATAGATAGATAGATAAAGGCAAAATGATACTGTGTCGTCGTTATGCACAAAAGTAGGCCGTATCTTGTGTCAAATACGCAAATGTGAAAGTATTATGTTTCGCGCACCTTCGATACAAATTTCCTCGCATCTATTGTTTAAAAAAAGATACTTTATTCAAACGCCAATAAATAAAGATCAATTTTTATTCTTATTTTAATTACATTCCAAAATTTTAAGTAGAATCAACGTCCCAAAACAAAAGCCTCCAAGCTGAACATGCCTTTGTCTGTCACGAAATGATTGACGTCCAATCCATTTCCAGAGAAAATGGAAATATATACAGTATACTATATATATATATATATATATATATATATATATATATATAATGATCGGTATACCCTAATCCTGTTTGCAACTTGGTCTCCCTTAGATGTTTAACGAGCTATTTTCACTTCCTTAACCGGGCTGGTTAATAACGGTATAGCAAACAAACAGTTCTACGAGTACAGTAAACTCTCTACTAACTTTAAATACCCTTATACACACCGCAAAATCAGCGAGAAATCAACAGAAACACACTAAGTCGACATCATATTAAAGTATAATCAGCCTGTAAACAATTTGACGACCTTAATAGACTATAATAAAACATCAAAACGTGTTTCGTCAGTACATATCGTGTATCTACAGCACCTATTTCCTCGTCTGAAGAGGCATCTTGTAACGAGATACCCTGTGTAGCGTCACTACTACTTAATGTATAATGCCCATTTTATATATATATATATATATATATATAATTAAAATAACCACGAAGGAAAAAGGAAACACACACACACACATATTATATATATATATTCCTCAAGTCATGAGTAATGATTGTATTAAGGAATGTCCACACACAAGTGACTATAGCCATCTACGTTCTTGGGAACGGGGACCGACCAACAGTTGATGTGAAATCTGAGCAACTCCTACCGAGAAAAACAAAGGTACATTCTCGGTTGAAATCTAATATTTACAACTTGGGATTCGAATCTGCTATATTTGGGTTATTTAACTTGTGCGTTACCACTGGTCACTGGGATACCCTGGGGTATTAATTACTATTATGGTTATTATAGATATATATATATATAGTGAAAAAATTGGAAGAAAGTTTCAGGGGTGTTGTGTGACCGAAGAATAGGCGCAAGGGTTAAGGGAAAAGTGTATAAGACTGTGGTAAGACCGGCTATGATGTATGGGGCTGAGTCTTGGGCTATAAAGAAAGATCATGAGAAAAGACTAGATGTAACGGAGATGAGAATGCTGAGATGGATGTGCGGAGTGACAAGGTTGGATAGAGTAAGGAATGAAAGGATAAGGGGCACAACAAAGGTTGGAGAAATCTCGAGGAAGATACAAGAAAGTAGACTGAAATGGTATGGACATGTGATGAGAGGGGACGAAGATTATGTGGGTAAGAGAACGATGAATATGGAGGTGTATGGCAGGAGAAAGAGAGGCAGACCGAAGCGAAGGTGGATGGAGAAGGTGAGGGACGATTTGAGGGAGAAGGGTTTGTCGGAGGAAGAAGCCCAGGACCGGGCTGTGTGGAGGACGAGGAGGCTGGTCAGAAACGGCGACCCCGCATAGAGGCGGGAACGGGCGAAGAGAAAGAAGAAGATATAGTGAGGAATAAGAGGACAACACTAAATTGCGATCCCCTAAGAACAAACCCTTCAATATATATATATATATATATATATATATATATATATATATATATATATATATATATATATATATTATCGTAAACCATTTTAAATTTAAATAATTTTTATAGGTTTCATTGGGAACACCTACTGTCGTTCCAGCTTCCTATATTTGGTTTTTGTGCATTTAAAGAGGCTAGCCTAGTCAGGATTCACAAGTTAATGGAATTTCTCAGTGAACTTTACTAATATCCAAATGCAAGGTTTCTATCGGCATCCTCACGGAAGTTATGTAAACGCATTCAAATCTTAATTTTTTTTTCATATTTATGATAATTTTGAAATTTTAATAAACTACGCAATTTATTTTGTAAATGAAAATTAAAATATTTGTTTATGAATGTTACCCAGGCATAAAGCGAAAACGTTCAAAGAAAATGTTTTTAGTTGTTTAAGGGGTAACCCTTTAAATACTAATTATTTATGTTCTAACTTGAAGTTTCATTGTAAACTTTTAGAAAGAACTAGTTCATAAAATGAGCTTAGTTTTAATGATACGTTCATTAAGGCGGAGTAAGTTTAGCTTTATTAAATAAAAACAACAAAAATGTAAACTTGATAAGGTGGATGGGACTTATAAGGATAAGTCCGATATTATTAAAATAAACAGGATAACAATAAATCTATAAGACCGACATTCATAGAATTAAAACTTATGTTAATAGAACATTCCTGTTGACTTTAGCCATTATATAACAATCTACATATAAAATATACACAGTATAAGTAACCTTGACAAGTTCAAGTAGCCTAGCCGAACTTCCTTTGATGAATTATTTCATTTTCCATACAAAATTAGGGCACAAATAACTTTAAAAAAGAAGAGTAGAGCCTAAATAGGCGGACAAGCATTAAAACTACCGAGTATATTTTTATATAATGTTAATTATTAAAGTTATAAGTTCACAATATGTTATCTAAGAATAGTATTATTATAGAGCCTAAGAGGTTATAAGTACCTTCTTGTTTTTAATTCGATATCTCAGCAGTTATAATACAAACTTAAATAGTCTAAACAATTATAATAAATCTTCTAAAGTTTTTAAATATTCATTTTACATTTATATGTCAACAGCATAAAATGTAAAATAAAAACTGCATTTTATATTTCAATTCTTCGATGTAAAAATTCAATGAGCGCGGGAGGGAGGGGCAAACGCGCATGCGCATGATAATAATCGTTCCTACCCCCACCCCAAGCTTAATTCTGAGCTTGCCTACTCATATTTAACTATAAACTTGAGGTGCAAAAGGGAATGAATTCACATACTAATTACTTACATGAAAAGAGCTTACCTTTAATAGATGTCCAAGAATGCCTCAAAAGCGAAAATCACTTTAAAAATCACTATAACCTTACGTAGGAACAATTCACTCACCAGCCAACAGCCAACAGCCATCAATAAGCGTTCTTTCTGAACTCTGCGAATGCGAGGATGGCGAAAAAGTTTAAGGTGATGCCATATGAGCGAATTTTTCATTAAAATTGTCAAAAAAAGAATAAACAATTCACCCCTTTCTCTTTCAGATTTTCATCAAATTTCATTAATTTATTAAGTATTTATTTATCTTTATCCTTAAAAGTAAAATGACTTATAAACTGTAAAATATTATTAATATTCATAGAATTTCTAGCTAAACGTTTTCCTTACTGCGCTTTGTAAACATTGTTACAGAAAACAATATTTCAAGAATAACTAAAATAAATTTTTAAATTATGATAATAATAAATTTTTAAAAATGTATTTCTATATCGTAAAAAAATGGATATGATATTTTAAGTAATATACACGTCTTTAATTTTTAATTCATAAAAAGACAAGTGATAATTAATTAGAAAATAAAAATTAATACTTTATTAAAATTTGAACGTAAAATCAATTTTCGAACATTTTATTTGAAAGTGTAAAAACACTTAATCGTGACATTGAGCAGAATTTAATGATTTTCATTTATCTTTGTTTTGACATTATAACCTATTAACCTATGTTTGCACACAAAACCAATCTATACCACAGTTTTTCAGAATATGTAAAACTTCTGTATACAGAATTTATCCATAGTGTTTCATAAAAACGTAAAATATTTGAGTAGTTGAGTAGTTGTAAAAGGTCATTACATATTTACAGAACCTGAACATAATAAAATAAACTTCCTGTAATTAAAAGTCAAGTTTATTATGGCACATAATACAATCTTAAGACACGGGAAAAATAGTTAGTTAATATATAGAAACATTTCTTTAGTCATCATTCAAAGCTAAAATACGTCTTTCCTGGTACATGGAGAGGCAAATGAGGAAGATTTTGCCCAAGTTCATTTAAAATTTTCTTCAGAATTGCTCCAAATGTTGGGGTGAAGTCTTCAATTTTGCATTTTGACGAGCTGACGATCTACATCAGGGGTCTTCAACCGAGGATGCAAGTGGGTACGTATTAAATTTTTCAGGGATACCCAATGAGCTGACAAAATACATATTTTTCTCATTTTATTTTATTTTAAAAGGGCATTTTTCGAAACATTTCAACACTGCAAGTTAATAATGATTATATATATATTATATTATATATATATATATATTATATGAAGTGGCGTTGAAATAAACTCGAAAGTACTCGGAATGGATGTTTATTTTTTCTGTGGGTTATTTCATTTCAAAATAGAGAAGTTTACGCTATATATATAAACAGTATATATATATATATATATTATATATATATATATATATAAAAGGGTACTCGACGGAGACAAAGTTGAAAACCACTTATCTAGGTACTCCGAAACGTATTCAATAGGCTTCACGCTAAACCCTTTTGTCTTTTCTGATGAAGTGTTTTTAGCGATGGGACATGAGGCATAATCTTCTTGCATAGTTTGCGTGTATTAACTGAAACACATCCTGCTAAAAAAAAACCAGCAGATGATTCTCAAGAATGGATATGAATTTAGCAGAATGAAGATGTCACTCTTTCTAGCATTTCACATTAATTAATTATACTAAAAACCACCGTCTTGTTTTTTTAACAAACGCCGTCCTCTTTGCAAATCCCGCATCATTCGGGAGATTTGATGAGAAAGAGAATTGCTTTTTGTTCTTATCCTGCCCTTACAGCCAGATAAACACGATCAAGGACTTTGCTGAAGAACCTGTCCAGTTGGTTCTCGAACGTAATTTGTTTGGCGTGTTGTAAGTTCCTCAGTTCTTATGGTATAAAATTATGGAGTTCTGAGCCTCATATGATGAGAATTTTTTCTATCTTCGTTCTCACGTCTTCCTGTCTTCCTGTAGCTGAAAAATTACAGCACCTACTCTTGCTTTGAGGTTTTTTTTTTTGTTTTTAAAATTTGGAATATATCCCTTAAGTATTTTCTATACATATATTATTATGTATCACTTAAGTGTTCTTTTAAGGAAGTAGGTTTAGAGATTGCAGTCATGGTCAGTACTCGTTTCCTCTCTTAGACGTGAAGGTCCTTTATATGGCTCCTATGTATGCAATATCTTGTTTTCTGTCTGAGCTTGTGAATATTGAACAATAACTCCGTTACTGGTAAGCAAAAGTATTCAGTTCTTTAAGCATGATGTTAGTTTTTCTGCTACAGGATCTCCTCCAGATAATTCCCATTATTTTCTTAGTGTTATAATTTTAATACTCTAACACTCTGAATTCTGCATCCGACTGCATTGCAGTATCACTCCAAAATCTCTAGCTTGCTAATGGGGCATAATCCTTTCTTCTGCAGTTTCTTGTTGTTATACAATACCCAGGCCTGGATTAACCATTAAGTAAAATAAGCACGTGCTTAGGGCACCAAGGGAAGGGGGCACCACAGAGAAAACTTTTTAAAGTATAAATAAAGTTATAAGTAGGCAACAATAAGCATTATTTTGCATCTTTTGATCCATGTATGTTGAAATGCTATGTATCTTCAAGGTTAGAAAGCAATGGAATAAAAGATGTTTTGTTTCGTACAAATAAGGATATTTCTTCATTAGAATTTCTTTTTTAAAAAATTTACCACCACCATCGATTTCTGTAGAAAGAATCGTTTTCAATAAATTTTTGTATTTGCATTTTTCCTTTATAACAGTTTTTTAAAAAATGAATAAAAAAGTGTTGAAAATTTGCATTTTTCCTGTTGCCCTAGTTATAAGTAAATAATTTGCTTATATTGCTTACTGCTATTTAGTGTTAAATAAATAAAATTAAAAAACAGGTTATATTTAATATAATTGTGGGGTCTGACCTGGGGGATGGCCTGGAAGAAAACTGAATTTTTAATCTATTATTTCACATTCAGCACGTATTGAGTCTTGATGTCTTGTCAGTTAGACAATGGAAGGGTCGAGGGGGAACCATTGTTGGGCTGTGCTTAGGGCATCAGTTGGCCTTAATCCGGCCCTGACAATACCTACTGAGTTGGTCATTTTCTTTAGTGAACTTCATATTATTTTCTTCAGCCCATTTAATTAATGTAATGATATCATTTTGCAATGTTTCGATATCTTCTTCATTTGAGATTGCCTAATACAGTATATTTTAGTGTCTGCGAAACACGATAAAACGCTATCTCTCTAACATCGTATCTAAGTTCGCTATAATCATTGTTATAAACAACAGAAGAGCTAACTAACAGTGTATCTTTTAAAATTTCAGATATAACTCCGTTTACCACTGTTCTTTGTATTTTTTTTTTTAAATTAGGATCCATAGTCACAGCTTCTCAATAATTCTTATTCCTTCAAACCTATGTGCTATAATCCCATGATCCTATTTATCGCGTCTTTATTCTGTTTGCTGCATGATAATCCAAGTATTTTTTCTAGTTGTAAGTATAGTCACAGCCTCACAGGTGGTCCAAACCCAGTTGGTCTGGTATTTTAAAGAATAGACGTCAAAAGTCGTACGCCTTAGGTGATAAAATATACTATTAACACATATTTCAAAATACATAGAGATGATATTTATGCCTTATATATTTTCTCCTCGCTTGAAACTTGTAACACTTTCTACCAGTTCTACTGATCAGAAATACCAATTAGTAAATTTATATATATATATATATATATATATATATATATATATAAGCAAACAACCACAAGGAAAAGGAAACACAAAGTCCGAGCGCTTTCGTGATATATTCACATTATCAAGGAAGAACAGAAAATAGACGGAGATTACAAAGTATTTGAGTTAAATAGACAAGCAAAAAATTCACAATTGGCACCTCAAATTAAAGGCCTTAAAGCCCTCTAAAGATTTTTTTCCCCAAATTGATAACATAATCTGTAGGCAGCTAAATAACTGAATAAAAAATATATACTGTATAGATGAAATTAGACAAAAAGAAAACCAATACAGAGAACAAAAATTATTATAATGGTTATTAACATTTAATTAAAACAGGCAATTAATAGGCAAGAATTTAATGAAAAACAAATAGATGACGTAGATAACAAATAGAAAACATAATCTGTAGGCTGATTAATTACTATACAGATGAAATTAGACAAAACACCAGTACAGAAAACCTAAAAAAAAAAAAAAAAAAATAATTATTATAATGGTTATTAACACTAATATTTAATTGAAATAGGAAAAATTACAAGGCCCGAAATTAATGAAAACAAAGGGAAAGTTGCCATCGTCTTACAGAATTATTACAAAATTTCAACAAACAATCTGGAAAAAATAGTTATCCCAACAGCAACCCACTTCAAATATCCAATAAACCACCCAGCAACCAAAGATTATACACGAAAGAAATATTACAATTAAACTAGACACATAAGAATGTTAACAGTTCTTACAATAATATTTATTTATTTAACCAGGGCAAACCATTAAGAGGCAAAAAATGCAATTAAGAAAACAGTAGGCCCATCGCCAACTTACTGACAATATACGAATCTAATTTGTACAACCCAGGGCTAATATTAAAGACCAAATCCGCATTATTCTTGATCACACTTGATTCCAATATATTTCTGCTAACAATAGATTTACTAAACCTTAATTTAGAAGCATTTTTCCAATCAATGGGATGATTAGAATCTCTTACGTGAATGAAAATGGCGTTAGATTCCTGACCACTTCTTATACTGTATTGATGCTGTTTAATACGTAACTCAAGAGTCTTACCAGTTTGGCCAATGTAAAATTTATTACATATTGTGCCTACAGATTATGTTATCAATTTGGGGGAAAAAAATCTTTAGAGGGCTTTAAGGCCTTTAATTTGAGGTGCCAATTGTGAATTTTTTGCTTGTCTATTTAACTCAAATACTTTGTAATCTCCGTCTATTTTCTGTTCTTCCTTGATAATGTGAATATATCACGAAAGCGCTCGGACTTTGTGTTTCCTTTTCCTTGTGGTTGTTTGCTTATTAATAAGGTCACGTGTTATTTTGTGATTCTAGTGCATATATATATATATATATATATATTTAATAACCAGTTATTTTATGAGCGCTATACGCATTTATGTTTGTCTAAATAAATTTAAAAGTTATTTTGTGCAACTAAAACCTTAAATTTAACAATGATTTTTAAATTAAATGAAGGTAATGAAATTTTCTGGCATATTTGTGCGATTGTGTCAAATACTGACGTTGGTTGCCTTTGTGAGTGCCCGCTATAATCCTCAATATTTTTATTGTTATCCAAAATAACTTGTATTGTGGCAGTTTCCTGTATATAATGCCTCTATGTAGTTTGAACTTATGAAAATACAGTGAATAATGTACACCAAAAAAATCGAAACTTTCCATCGGTTCCCTTTAAATTAAACAAAAGGGACAATTCTTTGGTTTAGGCCAGTGGTGGCGAACCTATGCCACGCCTAAGCATAGAAATTGTTATCCAAAAAATGAGTGTAAAATAATAGACTTAATGTTTATAATTTGGTGTAATATATACAAACTTTGGTGGGCACGCGAATTTTTTTTTATGGGCTTGCCTGTCCGGAAAGAAGAGAAGTGCTCGGTATGATAAAAGCGATCCAAAGTACAACAGCTGCTGGAATGCTATTCGCATGTTATGGATAAACACTGCTGCAGAAATGGATACTAAAGGTAAGGGTATAAAAAGCATTCATGATTTTAGTGGGTTTATTTACAAATGCCACAAACTTAATTTTCCAGAACAAAGAACCAACTGGCGATTTAAAATATGCCATAAAACTGTCTCTGATTTCCATTGATGAATTTGTTGGTTTGCAGATGTTCAATAACAGCACACAGCGTCTTCTTTGGTGGTGACACCTATCAACTGTGGTGAAAAATGCTAATGAAAATAAATACATGTAAAGCCCTCTCTTATTGTTGATGGCACGAAATAAAAAATAAAAGATTCATGCAGATACCATTGTTTTTATTAGTAGCTTACTTTAGCGTTACCACAAGACGTTCTTCTGCAGATATAGGTTCACAATAGTTCGTCGTCTGTCTCTAGAACTCAGCAGAGCATTGGTGGAGCAAAAGTAGGAAAGTCGTTGACTTTATACAAAGGTGATCCACACACTTCTCATAGTCTTCCTGAATTTGACATAATAGGTGATGATATTCTCGCAGAGTAGGTCTCAGCTTAAATATAGGGTGGACTCAATACTGAGGTTGACGTCTCACACCCTGCGTTTGCATCTTTTTCCTCTCCCACCACAGCAAGAACAATTTTTCGTGTTTTGACAGCGTCATACCAGCAGCTCTTCTTTAAACCACACGTGGCTGAGTGTGACAAGAGAAAATTTCTGTTACTTTCTGGACTCGATGGAAACACTCACAGAAAAAAATCAGTCAGAAAAGGGACCTAGTATGTTTCATGGACTGCTCTCGATTTTCCTACGAAATTGCAAACAAGGGCAGTCGATGACCCTGATTTTGTTTCTGCAATCGGTTTTCTTGAGAAACCTAACCTAACCTAACCTAACCTAACCTCACACTCAGCAGGTGGAAAGCGTGTGGAATTCATTGAAACAATCGAACAAACTGCGATGCGGAACAGATCGCGACCAACTTGACTCGTACCTTTGTGAATTTGTATGGCGTAAGCGCCACACCAGCTCGGACTTATTCAAAAAGATGTTGGAGTGTATTGCGTCGTTTCCAGTAAATAAATTTATTCAATATCCAATAACATTTTTCTTTATCATTTCTCAAGAAAACCGATTGCAGAAACAAAATCAGGGTCATCGACTGCCCTTGTTTGCAATTTCGTAGGAAAATCGAGAGCAGTCCATGAAACATACTAGTCCCCAGAAAAGTTCGTGTCTGTGCCGGTTCGGTGGAAACGGCCTTAGGAAGTAAGCGAAAATTAAGAAATTAATGCAAACCAAATCTCATTTAACGTTATTAATTGCATTTACCTTTACGTAGGCGATTATTTTACTTGGCTGTCAATTAAATTTCCCATCGCTAAGGTTAATTTTGAGGTTAAAAGTCTAATAGAAATGTAATGTAACAGTAGTAATTAAAGTCTATGTTCATTATTGTAAGTTACATAGAGGCCTATTCAGTATTGTTTCCTTCCCTCTAAAAAAAATGTAGGTAGATTGTTAGTCCTAATGTAAGTTGTCACCTGTAGTTGCATAACTTATAGTAGGTCTACATGAGTAATAGATCTAGAGACACTGGGCTAGTAGTTTAGAGGCCTACAGGGCACAGACGCTATATAGCCTACTGGTCAGTGAAAAAGTTGATGTAGGCCTAGCCCTATCATTTATATGGACTTTAAAAATGATCCCGTAGTGGCCTGTTATTCATGTTACCTGCAGTCTGTGGGTCATTAGGGTAGGCCCTATGTCCCTATAGCCTATAAGACCTGTAGGCCTACGACTTCTGTTGGCCGTTTGCTAGTAGGCTATATAGGGCCTGTATCATTAATGTAGGCTAGTCGAGACCACCATGAGCGAAATCGAGACCAGAAAAAAGGTATCGAGACCGAAACCGAGACCATATGCAATTTCTGCGTGTATTCATTATTGTATAATGCCTAATTCCTAAGCTCTGTATTTCACATTCAGGAATAAAGATTCTAAAGAGGTTATCAAGCGACATTTGCAAATTTTACTCATAATTTATTCACAAATTCATAGTTTGTGACATTTTTCAGCAGTTAACTGCCTACTTAAAACAAGATAAGTGTTCGTTCCACTTGGGGAACATCACCATACTCAGTACATCTGTCGATGTTCTGGATCTGTGGGGCCTCATTATTACATCCCCACAGTTAAACACACGCTAAACCGGAGTACTGGAGGCAGGCACAGTTAGAATGTTCAATGCCAGATTGGCCAGAGATGGAAACTTGCAGTGGCGGCCATATAGGGTGTGCAGGGTGTGCGGTGCACAGAGGCCCCACCAACCCCTCTTTAGGGTATACTTTGTATCTATAAAATGAACTATAATGGTAAAAAAAACATTTATTTGTGTATGTCATTAGTTCAAAAGCTTTATTTCAATGTAATTAAGATTCTCACTTTCGCCTAATTTGGAAGTTTTAAACCTTCGACAGAAAGGACGTACAGCAGTGATGCACAAACCCTGGCCCGCGGGCCAAATGTGTCCCCCACGGGTCTTTTCAGTGGCCCCACGGGTCTTTTCAATTCAATGAAAAAGTTAGAATATAAAAGTGACCCAATTTATGACTTAGATGGAAAGTAAGTAGGCTAATACATTTAGTTATTTTCTTCGCTTGGCCCTCACATCAAAAAAGTTTGTGCCCCACTGAGTCGTACAGTATAACCATACAAGGATGTTATACAGAATTCTACAGAATTATGGAGAGGACACAAAAATTGGTGAGGAACCTGAAAGCGCTTTAACAAAGATAAGGCGACTTAGCAAGTGCACATGTCCACAGGCCCATTGCTATATTTATAGTTATAATAATGATAATAATAATAATAATAATTATGGCTAATTTATAGTAACAATCCCGTAGCATGGGCGGATCTAGGGCGGGGGGGTCGGCGGGGTCCGGACCCCCCCCCTCAATATCTTAAGGTACCCTTTTTTCAGCCGTTACAAATAAAAGACAGGTAGGTATGTTTACTGATAAGCCATTAATATTCTGGTCCATTTGGTCAGACGTGCTCTGTGGAGGGTGCAGCCATATCACTTACGGTAGCATCTTCATCTAATATTGTTAGTTATTAATTTAACTTGCAAGACATTTGAAATTGTGATTTTCATTATGTCTATTTGAATAAGACTCATATCTAATAAAACAATAAAATTGGTACTGCACTCGCTCATTGAACCAAGTGATTATTCAAGAAAATATATACTGTTGTGCCCTTTTTGTTATATAGAGAATGCCCTTTTTTTTCTCTGAACCCCCCCCCCCCCCTCACTGAAATGTCTGGATCCGCCCTTGCGTAGCCAGGACTTTCCAAGGGGAATCGAAATTGTAGAAAGGCGGAATTTTTGGTACAACGACCTAGTCACTGCGGAGAGAGTTTAGAGTAGTTTGTGAAGTTTAAAAAAATGCCAAAAAATGCAAGTGTTTATTTACTAAATGGTGTTATAAATTGTAATATCACATAAGTTATAGCTATGATTACAAAAGTGGACCTTTCCTGTCAAAGGGGGGTCGTTCTACCCTCCGACCACCCCACTCCCACCTGGCTACGGGCCTGAATAATAACAATAAACAAACACGTAAAGTGGACATTCCAAAAATTATTGACGAGTTTGCTCATCTCAAAACAAGGAAGAAAAAGTTTTAAATTTTAATTGTAGTTATAAATGAATTTTTGTAAATATTAATTGAAGTTATAAGCTTGTATTGTAAACCTGTCATGTGAGTTAAGATTGTCTATCATGATATATTTAAATTTTAAATGTATTTTCAAATAATGTATTTAGAAATTAATTACATTCTTTTTAGCTGTAATTTTGTATTTAATTACAAATTAGGAAGAGATGTATTTAGTATTTATTATATGTTTGCTGTTTTAATGCGTGTTCGCTTAATAAATGCTGTTACGTGTCTTCATTATCTATACAGTAGACCTCGGTTTGAATAAATTTTTAGCCCCGGGCAGTAGGTATATAGTCAAACTAGATTTGTGTCGGAAAGGGAGACCCCAAAATCTGCCTCGGGTAAAACTTTACAAGACACCTGCATTGCCATGAAACATGCTACAGTAACGAAACATATATCAATCGATAGAGCAGAAAAAATGATGCAAGCATTTATGTATCATTTTGAAAATATTAGAAAATAACAAAGTTATGACACTATGAAGATGTTACTAGGCCTATCATAGCTTACACCATTTGTGATATTTTCGTTAAAACTAACGAAAATATCACGACTTAACCTAACCAATCATCAACCGGGCATTCAGTTAACCTACATTAAATATTTTATTTTCAACAAATCGGAAACAGTACATGAAACGGAAAAGATCCAAATGGTGTAAGCTATGATAGGCCTAGTAACATCTTCATAGTGTCATAACTTTGTTATTTTCTAATATTTTCAAAATGTACATAACTGCTTCCACCATTTTTTCTGCTCTATCGATTGACATATGTTTCGTTACTGTAGCTTCGTTCAATATTAACTTATGTTCAACACAAAATTTAAATAGCTCCTTATCAGTGGCGGCTCGTCGGTAGGCACTGCGGAACTGCAGCACCCCTAAATTTTTTATTTACAATTGAAATAATCAAGAACAATATAAGGATGAGCTCACTGAATAACTTTTTCAATAACTTTTGAAACTTTTATTCATTGCTCAATGCTCATCCTTTTATTTCAGTAATTATTTCAACCCATTCTTAGAGACAGCACCCCTAGAATTTTTAGTCACGAGCCGCCACTGCTCCTTATCCTTAGAGTGAAACTTATCAAAAAACAGAGTAACTGACATGTCACAACAATTCATCTTTACACCTCAACAACAAAGCACAAACTGACCAGATCTGACCTAATGGAGTAATTGAATGGTGTGGCAACTAAGGGGATGCCAAATGTCGCTAGATATACCAATAATTGCTAAAAATATTGGCAGATGTCGCTAGATATATCAAAAACTGTCACTAAATGTCGCTAAAAATGACATTGCTTCAAAGTATCATAACTTTATTATTTTCTAATATTTTCAAAATGATACACAGCTGCTTGCACCATTTTGTATGCTCTATCGATTGATATATGTTTCGTTACTGTAGCATGTTTCATGGCAATGCGGGTGTCTTGTAAAGTTTTACCCTGCCTCACACAGGGGTCCACAACCATGTATACATATACGGCCACCACTGGAAATTTGGCTTGGTTCTGCTACGAAAACTGTATGGTGGTTACTTCTGTCACATCAGGCTCGTTGATTGTGTCCAGGTACCGTTGCATTTGCACCCTGCAGCTGGAAGTCTCCCGACCATTCTTATTTCTTGATCGGTGGCTTTTGCACTTTGCCATCAGTCAAGGAAATTTGGTTGGAATCGCCTCCATCTCTTCTTCAATAGTGATGCCATTATTTTGAGACTGCACATCTTGCGTGCTTGTTTTTTCTGTGTGGCTGTTTGCGATATCTGTCTGTCTGTCTGTCTCCCTAATATATATATATATATATATATATATATATATACACAAACAGACATCAACAGAATCTACAAGTGGACGTAAGACAACAATATGAAGTTTAACACAGAAATTTCAGCTGTTACGGTACGGAAAAAGAGAGGACCTACAAATCCATAGGATATTATACCCAAATAGACAGGAAATTCAGAGAAATTCTAAAGCAAA
This sequence comes from Bathynomus jamesi, assembly GCA_023014485.1. NCBI lineage: Eukaryota > Metazoa > Arthropoda > Malacostraca > Isopoda > Cirolanidae > Bathynomus > Bathynomus jamesi. The sequence continues at coordinate 106,842 of JAJOZX010001369.1, read as the reverse complement.
AGATTTTGGGGTTGTAATGATTGATGATGCGAAATTTGAAACACAAAATAAGATAGCAGTAAACAGAGCAAAGCGAGTAACTGGGCAGATACTGAGAACCTTTAAACGAAGGGATAGGAATATAATGATTCCTCTACTGAAAACACTGATCATACCCAAATTGGAATACTGCTCGGTCCTAACATCCCCATATAAAAAAGAATACATTAGACAACTAGAAGGGATTCAGAGAAGCTTCACAGCCAAGATCAAGGGGTGCAAAGAACTAAACTACTGGGAAAGGTTACGCGAATTAAACCTATATTCACTGGAAAGGAGGAGAGAGAGATACACCATTATTTACACTTGGAAAATAATGGATAAACTTGTCCCTAATCTTACTCTGAACCCTGTAACTCTCCAAACAACAGTGGAAAGTAGAAAAGAAAGACTGTGTCGTGTTCCCAAATTAAAGACTAGACAGGGAACATCCTTAACCCTGAAAGAAAATAGTTTTGTTGTGAGAGGACCAAAACTATTTAATCAGCTGCCCAAAGACCTAAGGAACACGAGTGGTGTTGCGGTGAACATCTTCAAAAGAAGATTAGACACCTAGCTCAGAACAATCCTCGATGAGCCGGGCGTACCAGGCTATGTGAGGTGGAGAGTACAAGAAACCAACTCACTACTTCACCAGGTCAACTCGAGAGGAGGGGCGACAAGTTTGACCTTCGTGAAATGAGGAATCATCGCGCGGAACATTTGAAAGGTTTATATATATATATATATATATATATATATATGCATATAACTGCAATGACCGCGCAGTATATAAATGAATAGAAACGACATAAGTGTTAAGGAACGTTTCTGCACACGAGGAGGAGAGATAACGAATAATGAAAAATGAGGCGAACCACCCAGGAATCGAACCCAGGGCCTTCCAATTGCCGGTCGGACGCTCTACCATTATGCTACGGACCTCACTCAATCACAATCGAAATTCTCCCACATAGGGCAGAAACCAATGCCCTGAGAGGGCACCCTCGCAAATCGTGAATATGCGCATATAACTGCAATGACCGCGCAGTATATAAATGAATAGAAACGACATAAGTGTTAAGGAACGTTTCTGCACACGAGGAGGAGAGATAACGAATAATGAAAAATGAGGCGAACCGCCCAGGAATCGAACCCAGGGCCTTCCAATTGCCGGTCGGACGCTCTACCATTATGCTACGGACCTCACTCAATCACAATCGAAATTCTCCCACATAGGGCAGAAACCAATGCCCTGAGAGGGCACCCTCGCAAATCGTGAATATGCGCATATAACTGCAATGACCGCGCAGTATATAAATGAATAGAAACGACATAAGTGTTAAGGAACGTTTCTGCACACGAGGAGGAGAGATAACGAATAATGAAAAATGAGGCGAACCGCCCAGGAATCGAACCCAGGGCCTTCCAATTGCCGGTCGGACGCTCTACCATTATGCTACGGACCTCACTCAATCACAATCGAAATTCTCCCACATAGGGCAGAAACCAATGCCCTGAGAGGGCACCCTCGCAAATCGTGAATATGCGCATATAACTGCAATGACCGCGCAGTATATAAATGAATAGAAACGACATAAGTGTTAAGGAACGTTTCTGCACACGAGGAGGAGAGATAACGAATAATGAAAAATGAGGCGAACCGCCCAGGAATCGAACCCAGGGCCTTCCAATTGCCGGTCGGACGCTCTACCATTATGCTACGGACCTCACTCAATCACAATCGAAATTCTCCCACATAGGGCAGAAACCAATGCCCTGAGAGGGCACCCTCGCAAATCGTGAATATGCGCATATAACTGCAATGACCGCGCAGTATATAAATGAATAGAAACGACATAAGTGTTAAGGAACGTTTCTGCACACGAGGAGGAGAGATAACGAATAATGAAAAATGAGGCGAACCGCCCAGGAATCGAACCCAGGGCCTTCCAATTGCCGGTCGGACGCTCTACCATTATGCTACGGACCTCACTCAATCACAATCGAAATTCTCCCACATAGGGCAGAAACCAATGCCTGAGAGGGCACCCTCGCAAATCGTGAATATGCGCATATAACTGCAATGACCGCGCAGTATATAAATGAATAGAAACGACATAAGTGTTAAGGAACGTTTCTGCACACGAGGAGGAGAGATAACGAATAATGAAAAATGAGGCGAACCGCCCAGGAATCGAACCCAGGGCCTTCCAATTGCCGGTCGGACGCTCTACCATTATGCTACGGACCTCACTCAATCACAATCGAAATTCTCCCACATAGGGCAGAAACCAATGCCCTGAGAGGGCACCCTCGCAAATCGTGAATATGCGCATATAAACTACAATGACCGCGCAGTATATAAATGAATAGAAACGACATAAGTGTTAAGGAACGTTTCTGCACACGAGGAGGAGAGATAACGAATAATGAAAAATGAGGCGAACCGCCCAGGAATCGAACCCAGGGCCTTCCAATTGCCGGTCGGACGCTCCATTATGCTACGGACCTCACTCAATCACAATCGAAATTCTCCCACATAGGGCAGAAACCAATGCCCTGAGAGAGCACCCTCGCAAATCGTGAATATGCGCATATAACTGCAATGACCGCGCAGTATATAAATGAATAGAAACGACATAAGTGTTAAGGAACGTTTCTGCACACGAGGAGGAGAGATAACGAATAATGAAAAATGAGGCGAACCGCCCAGGAATCGAACCCAGGGCCTTCCAATTGCCGGTCGGACGCTCTACCATTATGCTACGGACCTCACTCAATCACAATCGAAATTCTCCCACATAGGGCAGAAACCAATGCCCTGAGAGGGCACCCTCGCAAATCGTGAATATGCGCATATAACTGCAATGACCGCGCAGTATATAAATGAATAGAAACGACATAAGTGTTAAGGAACGTTCCTTAACACTTATGTCGTTTCTATTCATATATATATATATATATATATATATATATATATATAAGTTATCTTTGCAAGTATTTATGAGATCCGCTCTATTTGCGCATGTACGTTGGTCTTTCTTAAATCAGTTCACAACTTGCATGAGGAGGTGCATGGATTCATTTAATCATGGTTGAGTAATAATAATGAGTATGGCCTGCATTATAAATAATTACTGTATCTTGTACTGCAAAACTGCAAACTCCCTAGATAGAATGCTAACGTTATACTAACGTTACGTTAACGTTTACTGTAACGTTCATTCAACCTTTCTGGGCATCCAGCCACCCTAGAGCCTAGATACAGTATAGACTTGTTAAACCGCTTGTTACTACCGTTATTAGAAAGGTGTTAAGCACAGAAAGGTGTTAAGTTACTGAATCTGGAAAGTATATGTATTTTATATTAACGCTGTACTGAGCTACCCTAGGCTATTTAATACATAATTTCAATTAGGCAAATGTCTTTTTATACAATATATATATATATATATATATATGTAGAGTATTGGGCAAATTAATGCGAACATGGAAAAAAAAGGTCTTTTCTGGTTGTAACAGAAAATTTGATTTTTTTTAGCGAAATATATTGATTTGTTTTATAAAACAATAGTATTCTACAATCTGAGACATGATTGCATCATCTTAAAAACATTACTCCTAATTTGATATATGATTGAGACATCACTCAAGTCAGTGAAGGATATTGCGTCATCTTTGGAAACCGGAATTGACAGTATTAATTCAGTGTATTCTTGTCAGTTGTTGGTGTCAGATGTTTGATCTCAGTATTTTTGTATTGCACAATTGATTATGGATATTACACCGAGAAAAAGGAGTAAAATGATAACCTTACATGAAAATACAACACTCACATTGAGAGAAATTGCAAGTGAAGTAAAAGTGAGTTTGGGAGCTGTCAATAAAATTATTAAGAAGAAGGAAATTACTGGCTCTATATGACCAGTGGCGGTTCCTCATATGGGCAATATGGGCAGCCGCACAGGGCGGCATTTGTGGAGGGGCGGCATGAGCGCCTGCAAAAAAAATAAAAATAAAAATAAGAATAAATAAATAAAGAAATAAATAAAAATAAAAAATAAAATAAATAATAAAAGATCAATGACTTTGCATCAAGGAAGGTAAGAAGAGTCAGGCTTTAGATGGCAGTTGTGCTGTGGTGCAATTTATTTTGTTTCTTGTTCAAAGTGTAGCATAATAATTACCCTCTCTTAAGTGTCTTATTCTATTTATGTGATAGAGCATTTGTACAATTTAGAAATTTGACTCTCTAGTTTATTTATGGCAGTTGTGCAATTTAATTTGTATTTTTCCTGTTCATAGTATCATAATTACATTCTCTTAAGTGAGTTATTCTATTTACGTGATGAAGGATTTGTAAAATTCAGAAATTTGAGTCTTTGTTTTGGTTCTGAAGTTCCAACAATTAGTCCAATAAAAAGTTATTTTGTGAAAGAGTTATGTCTGTCCTTTATTTTGGGGGGATTCGAATGTGTGTGTGTTGGCGAACAGGGGGGGGGGCGCTGAAGGTGAGGTTCGCCCAGGGCGTCATGTAAGCTAGGACCGCCACTGTCTATATCTTCATCAAGGAAGGGTAAATGCGGAAGGAAACGAAAAACAACACGTATAGATGATATAAAATTAATACGAGCAAGCAGGCATGATCCAAGGAAAACTAGTGACATGTTTAACCAAGAACCAGCAGCAGCAGGAATCCAGGTATCATTATCAATTGTAAGACGTCGATTGCTGGAAGTGAAGCGCAGAGCAAAGAAACCTATGAAAACACAATTGTTAACCAAAGCAATGAAGCTCAAACGTTATGTGTGAGCCAAAAAATATACATGTTGGTCAAAAGAAGATTGGTGTAATGTGTTATTTTCAGACGAGAGTCATTTTCTTGTTCAAGATCAACAAGTACGTTTTGTACGCCATTCGCCATTCCCACTATAACCAAACTGTGAAGCACGCGGAGAAGAAAATGTTCCTGGGGATGTTTTTCTTGACAAGGAACTGTCCCACTAGTACCTCTGAATGGCACGATGAACAGCAAGAAATATATTGAACTTCTAGAACACCGTCTCAAACCAGAACTGCAAAAATTGTCTTCAAATGCGGTTTTCCAACAGGATCTGGCTCCATGCCATACAACAAAATGTGTTAAGGCGTTTTACAGAACAAACAGTATCACATGTTTAGACTGGCCAGGCAACTCGCCAGATCTAAACTCAATCGAAAACCTATGGACTATATGTAAGAATCAACTTCGAAAACTGGTCTGTACATCTAAAGAAAAAATGATTAAGGCAGTCATCAAAATCTGGTTTCATGACGAAGAAATTAAGAAAATGTGCTCTCCATGCCAAACCGTGTTCAAGAAGTAATTAAAGCTAAAGGTGATCACTAGGGCGGTCAAAAGTCAATAAAGTCAAATTGTTTCCTATGGGGCACTTTTCGCTGAAACGACTGAAAATGCAATAAAAACACCTGTAGGGGGTATATTACCAAAGTTAATAGGTCAACCAAAAGTCAACTTTTACCTGTTAGGTCAAAAAATAGCAATGAGGTAAATAAAGTCAATTTTTTGGAATAAATAATTAAAATAACTAAAAATTGGCATCTTTTTGGTTAACTGGCAACTTCGCTGCTCGTATTTGTCTTATTCAGTTATGTCCGTTCTGGTTTTGGATGTGGTTGTGGTTGTGTTGTATGTATTGTGTTTACTGGTTACCATTTTTGATTTGTGATTTTTTCTGATTTGTGATTTCACTGATTTCGATTTCTTTTGATTTCAGATATTTAAAATGCCAAAAGTTGGTTAGTTCTATTGCTATCTAAAGTGCGCGCTATAATTGCAAAATATTCTAATGAATTCATTTGTTCAGGAAAAAATGAGCTATACTGTCAGATTTGTTGTGTTGTGGTCAAGCATGACAAATCCTTTTTTGTGGATAAACATCGCTCTACCCAAAAGCACCAGCGTGGTATAGACCAAAATGTGGGAAATGAAAAGACGCAAACCCTTTTAAAGTACAAGTCTTCAGATTTTTCGGAAAAACTTGTGACTACATTTCTGTCAGCCAACATACCTCTTCATAAGTTGAGCAACCCTCATGTGAAACAATTGTTCTCTGAATTAGGTGTAGCAGTGCCTTGCGTGTCAACTTGCAGATCAATAGCAATGAAACAGGCAGAAAGCGAGTTAAGTAGAATAAAACATTTGCTAGAGGGTAAATTAGTTTTCCTAATTGTTGATGAAAGTGAAGTAAGGGGCTTAAAATATTTGAACATACTTGCTGGATCTATTGATGTTCCCAAGAAAACATATTTAATCAGGTGCGATGTTCTTCTTGGAAATGTTAATGCACGAACTGTCATACACAAGATTGACGATACTGTAAAAGAATTCGAGATACCAAGAGAAAATTTCTGTTTACTTCTGTCTGATGCAGCTCGTTACATGGTGTCAGCTGGAGCGACACTCAAGCAACTTTTTCCAAGACTTTTCCATGTAACGTGTCTTGCACATCTGTTACATAATTGTGCGATGCAAATAAGAGCATTTTATAGTGATGTTGACACTTTAATTGCATGTGTCAAGGCTTCTACTCTTAAAAACAAAAGAAGGAAGGAATTGTTTGCTGAAATAGGAACTCCTCCAGAACCGATTGTAACACGTTGGACAAGCTGGCTGAACGCTGCTTTTTATTATGCAGACAATTTTCCAAACGTGAAGACAATTGTGGAAAATTTTGAAGATGAAGGAATCATTGTTCAGAAGGCTAAAGAGAGTGTTGCTAATGAAAAACTGCCAAAGCAACTAATGTCAATCAAAATGAATTATAGTTTGATTGCTAGCTTAGTGACTAGGATGGAAGCATCTGATTGCACCATTAGAGAGGCATATGAAACCATTTCTTCTATCAACCTTGGCGAAGATATGTGTTCAGTCAAACAATACATTGAAACAAGACTCAAGACAAATGGTATTTGTGAAATAATTAACCTCAGTAGACCTGAAATCTCACCAACAGTTTATGGTCAGCTTTTGCAATGTCAACCAACAACTGCCGCTGTAGAGAGATCTTTCTCCATGCTTAATAAATTATTAAGTAAGGATCGCAATTTTTTGCCAGAAAATGTCGGCAAATACTTCATAATTTACCACAATCGGTCAACTGATATAGAAGAGCAAGAATAAGTAATTAAAGTATCGTTTTTATTATTGAAAGTAAAGGCAACTTTATAAGTCAATTTTTTCAATTCGTAAGGTCAACTTTCTTAATTTTTTCGGTCAACTTTTGACTGCCCTAGTGATCACATAAATTATTAATTTTTATTCCACTCTACAAAATATATGATATTTACTGAAAAAGACGTTTTTTTATTTCCTGTTCACATTAATTTGCACAATACTGTGTATATATATATATATATATATATATATATATACACAAGTCTGGGAGCACAACTGCGCATAGCGTATGAAGTGCCGCAGGTGTGGAATTTACCCATGTGGGGGGTTGGTGGACCACCAGGATGCCTGTGTGAATGAATGTGCAATGTGCATGCTTTATTCGCTACCTTTTCATCATTACCTTCTGTAGTTTATATCCGAGCTGTTTGCCTTCTCAACCCAGTTCACTTGGAAAATGAGATGTTGATAATATATACAGGGTGTCCCAGAAGTCTGGACTTATAGGGAAAAAAGACATAATATTTTTAGTGAAACCAACATTTCTAATGTCAGTTTTACATATTTCAGGAAAGAAAATACCCTGATGGCTCAGTATACCAATTAAGAGAAGGTGGAACTGGTATTGCTACATGTTTCCGGAAAAAGCCAGAGGGAGGCATGTCAGTTATTTCATGACCATGCCTCCGTTGGCTTTTTCCGGGGAACATGTAGCAATACCAGTTCCACTTTCTCTTGATTGGTATGCTGAGCCATCAGGGTATTATCTTTCCTGAAATATGTAAAACTGACATTAGAAATGTTTGTTTCACTTTAAAAATATAATGTCTATTTTCCTTATGAGTCCAGACTTCTGGTACACCCTGTGTGTGTGTGTGTGTGTGTGTGTGTGTGTATACTTTATGTTACTTTATGAGGGTTTGAACGACGGTTCAGGATCGACATGCGGTCGACCCTTCTGCAGCATCCCGCCTCATTTGCGGGGATTTGGTGAGGGAGGGAATTGCTTTCCGATCTCCTCCTGCCCTCGTAGGCAGCCACGCATGACTGGTCAGGGATTTGCACAGGAATCTATCCAGCTGGTTCTTGAAGTTATTCAGATCGGTGTGCTGGAGGTTCCTCTCTTCTTTTGGCAGGGCATTAAAAAGCTTTGGGCCTCGTATTCTGAGGGTATTTTCCATCCTCGTTTTCGTGGCCCCTTGTCCCACCGCAGCTGGGACAGTACAAAATCCGCCTCTCCTCTCATTCTATTCTGTTTCTGTTTCATTTCTAAGGTTAAAGACAAAACCCTCGAGTATTATCCATATGTATATTATTGTGTACCGCTCGCGTCTTCTTTCCAGAGAGTAGAGTTTCAGGGATTGTAGTCAAGGCCAGTAATCTTCACTTTTCGTTTTCTCTATCTTAGACGTAAAAGTCCTTTGTACAGCTTCAATGTTCGCAATGTCTCATTTTCTGTATGGGCATATATATATATATATATATATATATATGCAGGAAGGAGGAGCCAAGGGCGAATGCCCCCCTCCCCCCAAATAGAGGAAGAAGGGCCAAATTCAATGTCCAAGGTTTCAAACACACACACACACACACACACACACACATATATATATATTATAATATATATATTATATATATATTATATATATATGGCGCTCATAAGTTTTTGTACAGATAAATATTTAAGTTATATTCGTTCTCATCTTTTGTACCATGGATAGGATAGTTATAAAAAGTTTATCATTTGTTTGGAAAAATGTTAAAAATAAAAAAAATCGTTTAACTCTGATATATAATATAAAACATCAAAGAATTTGAGGAAAAAAAGTTAAAACGCAAACGTTTTTGTACATTTATTTGCAAAACTATTTAATACTTTATGTATCCACTTAAGGCTTCAAGAATTTAAGATTTTTATCAGTAGTTGGTTGTTTATTGATTAGAGACTGTTGGTAATTCTGAATTCTAGAATTTTCTCTTTGAATCTTCATGGAACACGGTTGACTGTACGAGCCATTAGTAAGCTATGGATTGTCGTGGTAAAGAGCCGTCTACGGATCTTATGAAACCTGTTATTGTTGCGCACGAGTCTGGAAAGAGTTACAGGAAGATAGGAGAAGAATTTCGAATTCCATTTATGACGGTTGCCGCAGTTATAAAGAAATGGAAGGTTTTGGAACGATCAAATCTCTCCCAAGGTGTAGACGACCTTGCAAGATTTCAGAACGTATAGCAAAACGGATTGAAAGAATGGCTGCCGCAAATCCACGAGTGACTGCGGGTGATATTTGCCAAACATAAGACTAAGATCGATGTCCATCCCTTTACTGTACGTCGTACATTGAGAAAGAATGGCCCGCGTGAAACAGTTGCACGAAGAAAACCTCTCCTACGAAAAGCACACATAGAAGCTCGTTTAAAGTACGCCAATGTTCATAAAAAATGATGGATTTGCATTCTGGAAGAAAGTTCTGTGCACAGACGAGACCAGAATTGAATTATTCGGGAACAACGAGCAACGGTATGTTTGGCCAAAATCAAATACTGCATTCGAGGAAACAAACATCCTTCCTACGGTTAAACATGATGGTAGTGGTTTGCTTTTTTGGGGGATGCTTTAGTGCTTCTGGTCCAGGAAATCTTCTTGTCATTAATGGAATCATGAATTCGGAGAGTGGGTCGCAGTGGAGTACTACAAGAAGATAATGATCCAAAACAAAAAAGTAAGAGCACCATGAATTGGCTTCAAGAAAAGAATTTCAAGCTTCTTGAGTGGCCCAGTCAAAGCCCAAATCTCAATTTAATCGAGAATTTATGGTTTGACTCGATAAAAGGTGTCCGCAAAAAAACCCCTTCGAATCTGAATGAATTGCAACAATTTTATTTAGAGCTAAAATTTCTACTGAGAGATGTCGAAATCTTATTCCTTACATTTTTCCAAACGAATGCTAAACTTATCATAACTATTCTATCCATGGTAGAAAAGATAAGGACGAATATAACTGAAATATTTATCTGTACGAATAATGAACGCCAATATATATATAGTTATGGTCAGAAGTGTTTGGCACTCCATCGAATTTGCCCAAAGAAGAACAAGGAAAAGTAATAATGTATATAATGAAACATTCACAATAGTCATTTTATCCAAATTTCTCTAAGAATTTAATATTTTATGCTTTTTCTCTCAGTTTTGTGACTTCTTTAACTCTTCGAGACATACTGTTTATAATGTACTTGCGTGTGGCACTCCCAGTTTTGTTCCATTCTTCCTGCATCATCGCATGTACCTTAGATTTTGATGAACTCTGGTGTTTCCGGATGCGATTGTTTAGAACTGCCCACGGGTGTTCAATGAGATTTAGGTCAGGAGTTGAAGAGACCATTTATCAATCTGACATGCTCCTTTACGAGCACGTCCTTGGTAATACTTGATGTTTGGCACGGGGCATCTTCCTATCGAAATAATATATCCGGTTGCATGGAATCTAGGGATAATTTGGTTGTGGAAAACTTCAAAACCTTCTGTAGCATATTCATATAAGTGGTGGAATTCATTCTTCTCTTATATAGGAACAGGTTTCTAGTATCTGACGAGGACACGCATCCCTAGGCTATAATACTACACAGAATTTCACTGATGTGACTATGTAATCAGGGGAATATGCTTCACCAGCTTGCCTCCATACTTTGGTTGTCACAGAGGGCCATAAAATCTGTAAAATAAACAAAGTTACTGGGTATCAAACAACAGCAGATTTAGAATAGATAAAACACATTTGGTGATAACATGGGTAGTCATTTCTCGCATTCAGACTTTGCTTGACTTACCTCAGAGTTACTTTTATCAGATCAAAACGCATGAACCCAGTCTGCAAACGTCCGTTTTGCATGCTCTTTTACCCATTGAAACCCCTTTTTGTCATTAACCTCTGATAGCGAAGGTTTCTTTCTCGTTTTACATCTTTTCAAATCATATGACTTTAGCCTTCTTTTAACAGTATGACCAGACACAATAGTTCAAATTGCCCTCTGAAAACTCGAAACAAAAATCTAACCATAATGTTTTACGATTTCTAAGTGAATTGAATTTTAGAAGTCTGTTCCTCGGTTTATTTTTGCCCTTGTACATTCAATTCGTAGTTTACTTTTATAAGATTTGGCCTTGAATCCCTGTAAGGTGGTATAAACAGCGTATCGTGAAACTTCAGCGGTGTTGATACTGCAACTCGGGGAAAAATCTTGATTTGAGCTCTTTCTGCCTCCGTTAATTCTCTGAGCTTTGGTCATTTTTAGTTACTACTGATATGGGCTACGTGCACTTTACAAACGTCAGTTCGAAATACTTTTTATAGTTCATAGTTACACGCACCAATACAGGAAGAATGAAATAAAATTGGGAATGCCACAAACTGCCACATGCAAGCATCTTGTAAACAGTTTGCCCCGAGTAGTTAAAGAATTCATAATATCGAGGAGAAAGTACTAGGGGCACTCAATATATTTTGCCCCACCCTTTTTTCTTAGCTAAATAATAGGCCATGGGGCTGAAATGTCTTTTGGGCCGTAAGTTTGAACTTTCTGCGCTTCACATAACTGGATTTTTTCCAGTTTGAACCTCCCCCTCCTTGTATAAAACCGCTTTTAAACGCCCTTGTATAAAACCAATGGTTAATGCAGTTTCGAAAATGACGTCTGACAGTGATGTGCGTCGTAAACAGAGCTGTTATCGAGTTCTTAGCCGCAGAGAAGGAAACAGTTGGAAATATTCACAAACGTCTACAAAACGTTTACGGAGATGCTGTTGTTGAGCGAAGTACAGTTGGACGCTGGTCTAAATGTGTGAGATCATCGGAGAGAGGGAGAGCCAGCCTCGATGATGAGCCACGCAGCGGTCGCCCGGCATCGGCTGTGACATCTCGCACTGTGCAACGTGCTAACAGCATCATTCGATCAAATCGGCGCGTCACATACAAGGAGCTATCACTGGAGCTATCACTGGAGCTAGGAATTAGTGAAAGAAGTGTGAATACGATAATTCAGCAACTGTGATATTCAAAAGTGTGTTCACGGTTTGTTCCTCGCCGACTGACTGAAGATCACAAAGCCCAAAGAAAAGAAATTGCTTCTGAGTCGTTGGTTCAATACGAGACAGAAGGGGATGACTTCCCTTCAGAATTGTGACGGGATGAGACTCGGGTACACCACTCTGAACCTGAAACAAAACGCCAATCCATGGAGTGGCATCACGCAGACTCCCCACGCAAGAAAAAGTTCAAAATGGCTCCCTCTGCAGGAAAGGTTATGGCCACCATCTTCCGGGACATGAAAGGGGTGATTCTGGTAAACAATATGAAGAAAGGACAAACAATCAACTCAGAGGCATATATTGCTATCCTACAGAGACTCCAGAGACGTATAAAGCGAGTTCGACCGAAGAGAAAACTGGAAGACGTCCTTCTTTTGCACGATAACAAAAGACCACACAACAGTTTGCAAACAAGATAGGCCATCACAAAAATGCGCTTGACTGTGTTACCCTACCCTCCATACAGTCCGGATCTGGCACCTTCAGACTTCCAATGAAGGATGCTATTCGTGGAAGAAAGTTTCAGTGACGATGAGGTTGTTGAGGTTAAGAGGTGGCTCCAGCGGAACCCCAGCGGACTTTTACCAGCAAGGAATAAAGGCCCTTATTTCTAGGTGGAGGAAATCTATAGAAAAGGATGAAGATTATGTGGAAAAATAAAAACTTATAAAAAAGGTATGTAACTACTTGTGTACAAAATTTCTGCAACTTACAAGGAAACTTGGAAAGAAAAAAAATGGTGGGGCAAAATATATTGAGTGGCCCTCGTATAAAATATTAAATCTTTACTGAATTTGCAGTGAAATGTTTTTGTTCTGTTGAGGGCAAATTTGACAGGTATTTAATACTTCTGGCCATGAATATATCTTTCTCTCTCATATATATATATATATATATATATATATATATATTATATATATGTGTGTGTGTGTGTATATATATATATATGTGTGTGTGTGTGTGTATATATATAATATATATATATGTGTGTGTGTGTGTGTGTGTGTATATATATATATATATATATAGAGAGAGAGAGAGAGAGAGAGAGAGAGAGAGAGAGAGTTGACAAATGTAAATAAACACCACGATAATTGTCCTTAAGAACAAATGGCAAAACTCATCAGTGGAATGCCAGAACGTGTGTCAGCTTTACATAATGCAAAGAAAAAAAAACACAATTCTAAATATATAATTAATTATTATTATAATTTTTAATTATTATTAATTCTATAAGTCTGTTATTATTTATTAACGTTTATTATCAACTTAAATAATATTGAAAAACCGAAGGTATGTATTTACTTTTGTCGACCCTCTGTATATATATATATATATATATATATATATATATATACTGTACAACTCGCGAATGGTCACACATTCACTTCTTTGCATTAACCCCCTCTAATATACAGGATGATGCATGAATGTGTTTCATAAATCGCATGGTGTATTCTTGAGATAAAAGTAAAGAAAAAAAACCATATAAACATAGATCGAGAAACCCGTAGGTTTCGAGCTATAGCACGGGACAGAAAAATTAAACTAAAAAGATCTGTTGTACTGTAAAGCAAATTTAGGATTCTGCCAGAACCTTTTTTATAATTCACCCAGAGTTTTTGTCCGTATATATTACTGCAGAAAGTCTTTAGCTTCACTTGTGCAGAACCGGAAGTTCCTTATAGTCATATTCACTTTAGCACAGAGGCTTCGATATTGTTTTCTTATATCTGATAATCTGAGTCATCACTCAAGGAGCTGGTGATGATTTGACCCAAATACTTAAATCCTTATACTTCCTCTATTGATTCACCTCTCATTTTGAAACTAATATCAGCTGGCTGATTAAAACTTTTGGGATGGAAATGCATAACCTTAGTTTGTGTAACATTAAAAAGAATATCATGTTTCTACGAAAAGTCTGCCAATTATAATTCGCAGACTTTTCGCAGACAATCCAGACCTTTAACGGAAGACTTATTAGCACCATATCATTGGCATAGACTAAGTTATTTATCCTTGTGTTATCTATACAACATCCGACTGTTGCTTCATTAAGTGACGCAATCAATCCATCAATATACACATTAAACAGCAGAGGAGAGAGCAAGGAGCCTTGCCTCACCCCAGCAAGAGGAACCAAAACATTCGGATAGTACATTACCTCACCTCACAGCAGCCAAAGTTAAAAAGTGATAGGGTGATGCATTTAGTTTTTCTGAAACTACGTGAAAGAGAGGTATAGATATTTCTCAAGCCTTGCCCAGGATATTCAATAGTTTGTTTAGAGTGAACCAGTGCCTCCGTTAGGCGGTCGCGGTGGCCGGCAAATTTTTTATATCAAAGGAGTTCCTCCCTCTGGTCGTAGTAAAATCGTTTTGAATGTTAACTTCAATGTTAATTTTCGTGATTTTCTTCAGCCTAGTTAGTCTTCGATTACTTACTAGCCTGTTTCGCTACTAGTGATTTTTACTTTCTGCTACTCACTTAAACCGAACGTCATCTGCCAGTAATATTCTCGAAAGTAAAGCTCAAAGATTATTCACGTTCTACAATGTCTCAGGATAGGATGTAAAATCTGATTATTATCTCCGCTGAAAATAAAATTAAGGAGAAAACTAAGTTATGTGGACGTTATTGACAATTTTGCTTCCGGAAAAAGTAGGAAAATGTAGAAGAGAATTGCCGATGAAGAAATATAGAAGAATGTAGGAAAAAGTAATAAAATGTAGACGTATTTATTGATTATTTTGTCGCCACGGATTGTGTTAATTTTTTGCTACAAAATAAAATTTGTTATTCAAAATTGATGTTCGCGGTCTGAGTGGTCCGCTCAAAGATAGGCCCCACCCCCATATGAGGTCTCGTGTGGGGAGGGATATACAGAGTACAGGCCTTGGTGTAACGCCAAAGTTATTAACCCTCGAAAGCCATTCTTGGCAGTACACATAGCGACTAGTGTGGGGTCTATGTAACTAATAGGGTGAATTAAACAATTTATTGTTACTAAACAATAATACTAATTAACTTGCGTACAATAAAAGACATTATTTCTAGAAAAAAAAATCTACTTTTATTGTAATAGGCCACGCTGTCCATTTGGGGTTAATCTACATGTTTTGTGGCACTATGGTAATCGAGTAATAGAATCTACAATTGATAATATATTTGTAAATAGCAATGTCCTCGTAAATTCTGGAATTATAACCGTAAATATCAGTGATCATTATCCTACTTACACTATATACGATAACATTGTTCAGGTTGCAGATAAAACAACTATTGATTACGAAATATTTTCAGAGGTTGATAAAAGAAATTTATTGGGCTGTAGAAAATATTCTATTTGACTGTGAAGAACCTATGAATGATCCAGATCATATGTTTCAGTTCTTCTATAGGAGGAAAACAGTTT
Source organism: Bathynomus jamesi (assembly GCA_023014485.1). Taxonomy (NCBI): domain Eukaryota; kingdom Metazoa; phylum Arthropoda; class Malacostraca; order Isopoda; family Cirolanidae; genus Bathynomus; species Bathynomus jamesi. The sequence goes on along the minus strand of JAJOZX010001369.1, from coordinate 91,137 downwards.
CGCCCAAAAGTGTTGCAACTCCATGGACTACTCCAGGAATTATCACTTCAGTAAAGAACAGAGATAAAATATTCAAATTGCAATTACAAAGCAAAATTCCTGAAGTACAATACACTCAATATAGAAACAAATTAACTAAAATAATAAAAATTGCTAAATATAGCTATTATAACAATCAATTTTCCAAACATAAAGGAGACATGAAAAACACTTGGACAACCATAAACAATCTTCTCGGAAACCAAATTAAGAAAAACTCAATAGAGAAACTAAATGTTGGTAATGAAGAAATTACTGATGATGCTTCTATTGCGGATTCTTTAACTAACTATTTTACTTCACTAGCTGATAAACTTCACTAACACTTATTAAATATTGATCACTCACCGTTAGAATATATAAATTCATTTTCTTTTGTTCCTGCTACCTGTACTGAGGTCCGGAATATTATTGGTAAATTAAAAAATACAAAAAAAACATTCATAGCATTCCTGTACCTATATTGAATCTTATTAAAGATAAGATATCTGTAACTTTGGCTAAAATTATCAATCAAAGTATTTTCAAAGGAATATTCCCATCAATAACAGGCTGGTGTATTCATTATCTGTGTTTTGGAAACACTTTTTGGAAAAATTAAAAAAAAAAAAATTGTAAAAAGTAGAATGCAGCGATATTTAGAATCCTACAATTTATTATCTCCAAATCAACATGGCTTCCGTAATAATAAAACAACGGAAATGGCTATTTTAAATCTTATGGAAAATGCAAATATAGCTAAAGAGAACAAAGAAATAATGTTATCAATATTTATGGATTTGGGTAAGGCGTTTGATGTAATAGGCCATAATATTCTACTTAACAAATTATGTTGGTACGACTTTAGAGGAGCAATCAGTGATTGGTTTAAAAGTTATTTGTCCAATAGATATCATTTTGTATCAGTAAATAAGGTCTGCTCAACTAAAGCGCTTGTCAAACATGGTGTACCACAGGGCTCAGTTTTGAATCCACTGTTATTTTTATTATATATAAAATATATATATATATATGTGACCTTCTAAGTTCATCTGGTATGCTTAACTTCATAATGTTTGCGGATGATAGAAATGTGTCTTTTTCTTACAAAGATGTTAATTCAGCTAAGAATATATTTCAATCAGCATTTATTAGTGTAATAAAATGGTTGACCACCAATAAATTCTTCCTAAATACCAGTAAAACAAATTTCAGGAGTTTTACTAATAAAAGAAATGTGTATCTTGATGAACTTCATGTTGATGAAATCGCTGTAAAGGCGTGTACTGTAACAAAATAGCTTGGTGTAATGCTAGATAAGAAATAAGAATTTGCAATGGAGTGATCATGTAAATTATATCTCAAAAAATATTTCAAGGAGCGTTGCTATAATGTTTAAACTTAGAAATGTAGTCCCTAAACAGGTTTTTTAACTCTGTATCATACTCTCGTTCTTCCTTATATAACGTACTGCACCCTCGTTTGGGGAAACTCCACTAACAGTGCTTTAAACAGTATATTTGTCATCCACAAACGAGCAATAAGGTTATTATCTAATACTGATTTCCATGATCATTCTAGTGCATTATTTAAAGAGCTAAAACTACAGAAGCTCAGAGATGTAATCAAAGTGGCACATTTTATTTTATTTTTTACGAGTGTAAGAACAAAATCATTAACTTACAATGGATAAATAAATATTTTGTAATTCATCAAGAAATCCACTCATATGAGACCAGAAATAGATCAAAGCCTGTATACATCAATTTCGATTGATCTCATTTCAAAAATTACCCATTTTCATTGGATTGAAATTATGACGCATTTCTTTTTAAAAGGGACCCGGCACGCACCCCATTTCTGTAATATATCATAGGATTCTTATGAAACTTGGTGAAAATGTTGCCACTATATAGGTCTGGAATTTATCCAAATCGGCTGATTCCCACCATTTTTGAACATAGTCCATAGGTCAGTGTATCAACTCCAAAAATATTGTCCGAGTGAACAAAAGTGATAGAAATGAAAAAAAGTCTCCTTAAAACACCACCTAATACTGTCATCTCAAAATTTTGCTATTATTGATAGTAAAGGCTTAAAACAAAAGAAATGTTTAATTCTTCTAAAACATGAAATACTTAATGGAGGACTTTGAATTTCATATCAATCCGTAGGAAATTATATCTTCTATGTATGATATGAAAGTCATTTTTATAACTCTCTTAAATTTTGTTATATTAAATTCTGGAGAACAGCTTTATATGGATCTGAAGTTTTAGGCTGTTTTTGGCTTAAAATGGAATTTTGGAGAAAATCCTCTCAAAGAATGTGTCTCAAAAATGTTTTGTACTGTATTGAATAGCCAAGAATATCGCACTTACTGGAAACAGATGAAAGAAATTTAAACTGTAAATAGGATATAGACTATTGTCTATGATTGCAAAGTTTTATCAAATTCTGATGGATACTCTAGTTATTTTTCTAGAATAAGAAATGTGAGATGAAGTATTTCCAGAAAATTTCGGAAAAAGAATGAGGGCAACCGCTATAATCATGCGTTTTGTTTGCAGAAGGGATTCTCTCTCTCTCTCTCTCTCTCTATATATATATATACGTATATATATATGTCTGCGGGATCTAGTTTCCGTGAGTTTGAATGGATGTAAATCACCTTAGAACACTCTATTCCAGTGTTTCTCAATCTTCTTCGTCATCGCCCCTTTGAAAAATTGAAGAATTATTGCTGATTAACGATGCAGGTTAATTAAGTAATCAATTATTAATTACATTTAATGGTTCTTTTGCATTATCCTCCCAACACTAATTTTTTTTATATAATGTTGGTTTGGTTTTGGTTATGGTACTTTATTTTCCTTCCATTATAAAAAAAATTAGTGTTGGTATTAGGTTAGGTTAGGTTAGGTTAGGTTTGGTTACGGTAAAAACAGCCCGCCGCAGGCGTTAGCCGTTATAAAAAAAATTAGTGTTGGGAGGATAATGCAACAGTACCCATTTAATTCAACTGACCAGTTAATCATATTATAAAAAAGAAATTAAGACAAAAAACAAAAAAGAATAAACCACAGTAACGGCATCAACCTGTATTTGAAATTCGTACACTGACACTGATCTAACCGTTCAATGTACACTGATCTAATGTGAACCTTAAGTTTGGTGTCTAGTAGCAAATTTATCAATATCAGAAGTAAATTTTGTTAGTTTCAGACGAAAAGCACCACGTGTGGAAATGTTAATCCGAATTCTTTGCTTTGACATCATATGCTGCACTCGACTGAAGCCTCGTTCTACGAAGTATGATGTCAAAAAGGCAATCATCAGCAGCTTTAACTTTCCCACAAGGCCTGATATCTATGACCATATTTAGGCCACAACGCGTTAAAGCCGGACCGACTGTACGTGGCTCTGGCTTCAACATCATTTTACGACTCCACTATCTCTTCCTGCACATCTAGATCACATTCTTTGGGTATGACGGAAAATGGCTGCACTATCCATTCAGGAATATTGAGCAGACGAAGATTTTCGAAACGAATAAAGCGTGTCTTCTTTCATTTCCGTTGATGTGACTGATGTATGTGAGAAGGTGATCATCGATAAGGGAATAGGATACCTAAAAGGAGGACACTATATTCACTCGTTACTTTCAATAATTGATAGAAAGAAATGCAATAATAAATAATTATCACGAAAAAGAAAAACCTTCTGTATTTGCCATTTACATTACTTATTCGGACTATAGTGGATTTAACATCCCAGAAGAGTCCCTTGTTCCATGCGCAATAGTTCTGTGTATTGCATAAAAGTTATATCAGGGAACATTCTGAGTTGGAATATATATATATATATATATATATATATATATATAAAGGGCGAGCGAAGCGAGCCCCCTCTACTTATTATTATTTTTTTGTTGTTGTCATTATCAGTTATTATTATTTTAATTGTTTTTTTTTATTAGTTTCTTTTATCATTCTTTTTTATCATTATCAATTTATAGTTCGACATTCATTATTCTTTTTTGTTATTATCTTTTATAGTTTGACATTTTGTAAATACAACAGCTTGTACATGTAAGTTTTTGTATATACAAATTAATTCTCGTATTATTATTAATATTTTCATGATAACGTATTGTTATGCTGCGTTACACAGACACACAGGTTTACAATAATTGCTATAATGGCAATTTAATCATACCCACATAGAAATAACCTACTGTCATATTTAAGCCTACAGACACCAATTGCCCAAATATGTATCAACTTTTTACGATGAAAACCCCTTTTCCAAGTTTATGTGTTGAAATGTAAATGTTTAAAAGCTAATTCTGTATTTGTACTTGCGTGTAAATCTTTTTATACAAGAAAAAATTATGATTATACCTAAATAGTAGCTGTCAACCCGTAAAGTGTGAGGCGAATTTTTGGAATCCAAACGCAGTTCGGAGGCAGAATTAAATAAAAACCTGGTAATATGACGGAGCCAAGGAGGGCAACTGCCTCCCCCCGCCCCCAAATTCTAGCTTTCCCCCAACCCCAAATAAATATCCGATGTCAAACTAAAAATGAGATAATTGTAGGGTTGTAATAACAAATGTTGAAAAGAAGACGTAATAATAAGATACGAGGGTTGTTGAAAAAGTAAGTTTAAAGGTGTTTTGAAGAAACTGTTTTATTACAAGCCAAATAATTATTACAAGTATTCCAACAACAACTTATTACTACTTTTCTACATAATCACCAAATAGATTCAAACATTTGTCGTAGCGTGGGATAAGCTTTTCGATGCTGGTCGAGTAAAATGTAGGATCCCTAGTTCTTAACCAGTTTCGTACGGCCGTTTCTGCATCAGGATCGTTTGGAAATTGTTTACATCCGAGGTGTTCCTTTAGGGCTGGAAACAAATGGAAGTCGCTTGGTACAAGGTCAGGGCTATCGGGGGTATAATCCATGACTTCCCAGTGGAACGATTCCAAAAGTTGGCGTGTTTGATTTGCAGTGTGAGGGCGTGCATTGTCATGCAAGAACACCACACCTGCAGTAAGCAACCCGGGACGTTTTCCTCTGCTAGTTGTGCGGAGTCGCTGTAAAGTTTTACAATAAGAAGTGGCATTTATTCAACATGCAAAACGCCTTGATCATCCCAAAAAATCGTTGCCATCACCTTACCAGCCGATGGTGCAATCTTGAACTTTTTTTTCGTGGTGACCCCCGGATGTTGCCGCACATGCCTAACAAAATATTGTACTACCAACATTATTGTACTATGCATAATGCACCGGTAATTAACCTTGTAAACTTACTTTTTGACAACCCTCGTAGTAGAAAAGTATATAAGAGACAAAGGCTCTCCCGCCTTCATCAGCCATTGTTGACAGAAAATTGTTGTGAAGGAAGATTGACAGGAAAGTAGGAAAAAGAATAGTGAAAAGAATAACTTTAAAGTTCATTCACACCATGCGTACACTTATCGCGTGTACACACGCATTAAAGGACAATAGAAAATAAAGGATAGAATGTAACACTAGCCAAATTAATTTAATATACACCATGCATTTTTTTGAAGATTTTTTTACTTATTTATCATATACAAGAAGTCATCATTTCATCAATTTTGAAATTTAGAGGCAATATACAAAATGTTTTGGAGGGAAATGTCGTATAGGAAGAAAAAAATTTAGGAGTGTTCGTCACCAAGGACTTATGAGTTAAAAAGCAGTGCGTAGTCATACATTAAGGCAAATAAAATATTAGGTTTCATTTCGCGAACTTCGACTACAAAACAGAGGATATAATTATTGTGTTGTTATATAAATTCCTCGTAAAACCTCATTTGGAGTACGCGGTTCAGTTCTGATTCCCGTATGTACGTAAAAACAGAAAGGATTGAGAGAGTACAGCGTACAACTACAGAATTAATTATAACCATTAAAAATAAATCATACGAAGATAGATTACTAGATTAGACCCGTATTGTCTTGAAACGCGGCACTTGAGAGGCGACCTAATTAAGTTTTTAAAATACTAAATATCAATAGTTTGGACAGTGACAAACATTTTTCTGAACTGGACTTTACGAAAGTGAGAAGAAATAACGTGGTAAACTATTCTCTTTTAAACTGTGCAAATAATAATAACTGCAAAGACATGGTATGGAGAGTATATACAGTTTTTCCTTTCATTACGCGTTTTCCAATCGTCCTATACTACTGCTTTCTTGCCGGAAGAGACTGGCGGGAATAGAAGAGTCTTACTTCTCCCGTGTTTCACTAACACTCATGTTCCGGCATGAATACTTTGCACTTTAATAAGTGTAAGCACGGAATAAAAATTCACTTCCTTTCTGGGCCACTTTTCTTTGTCATCTTTTTCTCTCACCAAATTTCCGTTTCTTCGAGCTAACCTAGAGTGGTTCTTAGGGTATTTGTTGGTTCTGCAGGTTCATTGCCTTCATGCATATTGTAATATCATGCAAGATATACAGTATATACACACATACATACATATGCATACATACATACGCATACGTACATACTCATACGATGTATAAATGTATAAATGTGTATAAATGTATAAGTATGTACATTTTTCTATTTTTTTTCTTCTACTCTTCTACTCCAGATGGAGAGAGCTTAAGGAATTTTTAGGCACAGCCTAGTACTAGGCGTAAGATAGAGGTGCTCTATCGTAATATCTCCCCTACAACTTCTCCAGATGTCACACTTATGGGCAGTTGTTTCAGGAACTCCACTGAGGATTTCTTTACTGCCCCTGTTGCCCCCACTACTATTGGGATCTCAGGTTCCACATTCCATATTCTCCTTATTTCGTGATTGAGTCTCTGGTATTTTAAGACTTTTTCCCTTTCATAGTTCGCCACATTCCAGTCTGCTGGGACTCCTACTTCCACCAAGAGGCACTTGTTTCCCTCCTTCTCTCTCACAACTATGTCTGGTCTGCATCCTGATACCCTGATGTCAGTTGGTATCTCGTAATCATATAGGAGCAGCACTTTGTCATTGTCTTCTATTCCTTGTGGAACATGTTCCCAGTGTTTTTCTGTTTCTAGCTTTATTTCATATTTCTTACACAGCTTGAAGTGGATTAGCTTGCAGACTGCATTGTGTCTGTATGTATAGATGTGTGTATGTACGTATACAATACGTACATACATACATCTATACATAAATATACATATATATATTTATACATGGAATAACATGCATTAGCACGCGTGATTTTTGTATGAAACAAAAATGCCCCCCAACAGGATTCGAACCTAGGACCTCGAAGGACAAAAGTGGCGAAGGGTGGTTTCGGTGTTTGTCACGTCATAAGTGGGTCCACGATGCGCGTGCCAGTGTGGACAGTGACGACGACCAATTCATTCGTGAAATTCATTCGTGAATTGTGCCTATAGACTAAGCCTAGAATAGCCTTCGGTCTTGAGTATTCTTTTGTTTTAACATTTTGTCACTTTTATTTCTGTAGCTGTATGTACATTTTGTACATTTTACTTCGTACTCTGTAAACATGAGTGTGTACCCAATTTTATCAACACAGCGTGGGTAAAATGGGAAATTGCAAAAGTTTGGAAAAAAGTTGTTTTTTGCCCCCAAATACTTTAATTTTTTTTTTTTTTGGCAATTTTTTTATATTAGTACAATATCGTCTTGAGTTTTATAAGCAACTTCAAAGCGATTGGTGTTTTCGGCTGACCTACAGAAATGTGCAAACCTCACGTATCTTGTTTTGTCCATCATTCCCCTAATACCAAACAAGGGGAAAATGCAAAGGCTCCTTTCCTAGTATCTATTTATAAAGTATAAAATACTGTACTTTAAGGTTGATAATTACGAGTTCTTGTTCACCATTTCAAAATTCTGACGAAGTCACAAAGTGTGTAACGCATTTAACCTCGCATCCTCATGACAATGTGGCGCAATTTTCAGTCAGAATCATTTGGTACTATAGCTAATACCAAAGTCTTCCCATACTAGGTACTGAGAATTTTGAAGGCTGAACTAAACTCGTGGTTGCAGAATTTAGAGACGCACAGAGGCCTGATCCGCTATTCGATCATCCAGAACTCGTTGCGAGTGATCCACTCAAGCTCGAGGAAGTTCCTGAATTGTCATTGTAATTCTGCAATGACCTCTTGAGCAGGAGTCGAGAAAGCGTTGTTTCCTCGCTCGTTTAAATATAAGACGAGTTGCGTTAAATTTTATTCCGTCATAGTGTGATTGTAGCACTTACGACTCCTGCTCAGGAGATCCCAAATTCGAATCCTGGTGAGGGCATTTTTGTTTCACATCTATATACACATATACATACAGAGATCTGTATATACATCTATACATATGCACACGCATACATATACTAATGATGCAATTGGACCGGCCTTCAAAAGAGATAGTCCAGACCAATCCAGACCGCTATATTTCAATTTTCCAAGTATATAGTGGGAATTTTAGCTAAAGTACTTGTTTAGTTTAATATGCAGTGATGGGCATCGATACATGAAAATCGCTAAAGCGATACCGATACATCGATACATGAAGAACGTCTTAGGCGATACCGATACGCCGATACTTTCTAGATGTCTTAAGCGATACCGATACCGATACATGCATCGCCGGTACATTTTTATAATTATTCATTTAATATGTAGGTATTAGATATTATTGTTTATACTAGTAATTTGTACGCACTGTAAGTAAAATCAACGACATTTTAATGGGTTTTATAGATGTAAATAAAAACAATTGCTTTATTTAATGAAAGTATGTTTTAATTTTGTAGGATACATGAATGACTGAAAATATTACACTAACAATTAAAAGTAATTACTATTACCCTTCAAAAATACCAGCTGGCTAAACATCTGGTCAGACAGTCTATTCCTGTTTGGAGCGTGAATGTGACCAGCCAAACTAAACAACCGTGCTACAGGAGCAGAGGATGGTAGTGGTGTGTTATACTTCAGGAAGACCCGTAGAATTCCTGAGCACTGCCTCAGAGATTGGAGAGAATGACTTCCGTCACCCAGATACTGTAAAACTTCCATCTCAGTGGAATCTTGGGTTGCAGAGACATTAGTGGAAGCAGACTCATAACAGAAGAAATCATCTGCACTTCCGTCAGATGCAGCATTACTTAGTTGTTGTTGGGGGGTCTGCTCGCTGAGGCTCTTAACAGCATTAACCAACATTTCTTGAACCCTCTTTTTGACAATGTTAGTATTAAATTTGCCTTTTATTGTCATCCACTTTAACTTGAACAGAGGATTTGAAGACGATGCCAGTATTGCTGCTTTACACCATGCGACGCATCAAGGCACAGAAACTTTTCAAACCGCTTAGTGAACCCTACTGTGACTGCATTGAGAAGTGGCTGACAATGACGCAATGCCTCCGCAATGAGCGTTTCTATATTATGAGCGTTTCTATATTATGGTTAATTAATCTCAATAACACAAGTACAAACGTGTTTAAACGTTGCGCCGCACAGTGCCACAAATGAGTTAAAAAACGGCCAAAAACCAAAAATAACAAATTTAAGTAAATTCTATTAAAACCATTTCCACGTCAAAATAAAACACTTCTACTTACTGATTTAAGTATTTGAAATTTTATTCTCTTACATTAAGGCAAGAAAAATCTACGAAATAATATACATTGTCTTAAAATATCTTGGAGGGGACAAAATATGTTTGTTCTAACAACTTACTTGAAGTTACTATATCACAAAAAATTGTCTGTAGTTTCATGTTCTGCTTAGTTCTATTGAAAGAATAAACAGTTTAGAACATTTTCATGCATATTTTTTTATTGAAAACTAAAAAGATAGCATTAATTAAAACAACTATGGCAATATCATAGATTACAGATTAAATTGTTATCTAGAAAATGTGTAAAATTAGCAAAACAAAAAATGGGGGATTTTGGGGAATGTAATTTTTGTGTTAAACATTAATGCAACCTTTAAGTAAATCAAAGAAACAAAACTTTTTTGCGACTATTTGCGACTTTGCGTGTTAGAACATGTTTTTCATGTATTAACTAACATTGCAAAATTTGAATCTTATTGTCGAAAAGCTGCTACGACTATTGTAAATTTATATCCATGGTATAAAATTCCTGCTTCAGTACACAAAGTACTTCTACATGGAGGTTTGGTGATGAAAAATCATCTATATCCAATTGGTTCTTATTCAGAAGAATGCCAAGAATGTCTACATAAAGTAATAAGAAATGTTCGTCTCCATCATTCCAGAAAAACATCTCGACTGAATACTATGCAAGATCAAATTCATTATCTTTTAGTATCAAGCGATCCAGTCATTAGTACAGTTCGAAAAAAGAATAGAAACCCCAAATTGAGAGAGATGTCAGAAGAGGCACGTTCACTTTTAAAAGAGAGTGAAATATTAGGGAATTTAAATATTAGTTCTGATGAGGAAGATATGTTCTAAATATGAAGTTTTTGTAATTTTGTTTACACTATTTACACTTTTTTTCATATCAGTTGTCACACTTATTTTGGGGGAATTAATTTCATAAACTTTAAGAGGTATTACGATGTTTTTTATTTACCCCTTCTGATATAGTGGCAGGTTATCAAATAATGTTTTAAACAATAGATGTGTATAGTGATTAAAATGAAACCATACTTATTTTAGTATGTCATTTGACAAAATCTGCAAAACATAGGCCTAATTAACAATTATCTGTTTAGTATATTTTTAGTAATTTGAGAAACTTAAGAAACTACAGTAGGTCATAATCTATTGATTTGGAATATTATTATTATTTATAGAAAAATCACTCAATATGTCACCATTACATATATACAAAAGGTACTAAACATAATTTTTTATTAAAATAAATCATAATTAAACATTTCAACTACATAAAACTAAGTACAATTGAAAAAAATAAATTTGGCCGTTTTTTAACCCATTTGTGGCACTGTGCGCCGTACTGTGTGACGTGACCAGTAGAGTAGTACTGTCATTAAATAAATACTTAATAATATTATTATTTATGTATATTCATAAATATAACTCAGTAGTGTCATATTATAACATCTATTTAAATATTTAAAAATTCTTATTAATGTATCGATGTATCGATTTTTTTCGATACATTTAAGAAAATTGATCTTAGCGATACCGATAAATCGATACTTTTGTCAAGTAGCTAAAGCGATACCGATACCAATACAAAAGTATCGATCGATACGTATCGGCGATACATGTATCTAGATACTGCCCATCACTGTTTAATATGTAATACGAATAACGCTCGAATAACGTTTCTGGTACAATTTGTGACTTAACTGTGTAAAATAACTATATGTGGATTCTGGATCGCTGCCAATCCGATCCAAGTATCTCAAGTTGCATCACTAACATGTGTAGAGACCAACCGGAAATTCCTTTCCTCACGTCCGCAAACATCCGGGAATCATCAGAAATCGAAAAACACACGTGGTGTTCAAGGAGAGAAAAACAAAAGGGTGTTTGTCTTTTCCAAAAGGCCCGCAAAAAGTTAGCGTATTCCGAGCCTATATAAACCATAGTTCACTGAACTCGCCCTCACTTTGCTAGTTACTCCTCCTCGTGAATCTCCTCTTTCACGTAGCGCCGTTCGACCTCAGCCGGCCTCAGTCCCTCAAGCAACACCTCAACAGGCCCTCAGCACATCCTCCTGTCGGTAGGCCAACACGTCTTCAGAGTCGAAATACAATACGAAACGAAACGCAATACGGTCAAACTTCACGTAAGCCCTCGTCAGTCTTCAGAGTTATCCACGTGAAACGCAGGACGGTAAACCTTCATGTAGGTTTCTTCAATCTTCAGAATTATCCACGTCGAAATCGCAGGTCGGTAAGCCTCTCGTAGGCCCCCACTCGGCCTACAGTGTTTTGTTACGTCGTGCTAGACTATTCAGGATTCAAAGCTGAAAAGTCCACAAACTCTGCCTAATCGCGTAGGCCCTAAAAAGTGTCCTCAATACCGTTCAAACTAACTCTTTCGTTAAGACCGCAGTAGGCCTATTTAAATGTTGTACCAATACCATACTTTTGTATCACCTTGTTATTGTATTATTCATATAACTTACTTATCTTGCATCCGATTGTTTACGTGCTCTTTTATGCATTTCATTTTTACCGACCTAATCCATTTACTGTATCATACCGTACTTTCATTATTTCAGTTATTATTGGCTTAATTACTTATTCTGCGTTCACCTCTGCATGTCTCATTAGCCTACCTGAATTAGTGTATTTACTTAACAGTTAGATTGTATAATCATTTCTTATTGCTAATAATCAGTCATCTTTAGCATAGTATAAATACCGTTTTAGAATTGTTAATCACTGTGAACAAATAATTAATTTATTTTCCTAATTAAACGCAAAACAACAAAGTAATTTCTCTCTCCTTATTAAATATTGTTCGTTTGGGCTGTAACCACCAAACTGGTGACCCTTACTCATTCATTTCAATTTAATTCATAAATTATAGTAAGCCTACTTTCTTGGCCACATCAAATTGGTGATCCGTAGGCCACTATACATATATACCTACAAGTTACAGTATATATACACACATATGTGTGTGTGTGTTTATATACAGCTTGCTACATGACAGAACGTTCCCCACTTATTAGAAATTGCAAACATGAAAAAGCTGTTTCTTTATATCTATAATAATCGTGGCATCTTTTGTCAAGATAATAATTTTACAATGGGTGGAATCCGTCAGGTGTCCAAAGTACAGCTTATCCTTACAGCAGCAACAGCATCTCTAACAGTGGAATATGTAAATCATTACACTCTCTTTCCTCAACAAATCTGTGGCAAAAAATAAATGAATAAAATAAATAAATAGGATCTGATATATATATATATATATATATATATATATATATAGGGTGAACCAAATGTAGGTGGACAGTAAATGCTAACGTTTATTTTGAGAATACATATTTAATTTTTTTGTATACTATAATACAAAATAAAATTTAAATAAATTTAGTTATAATATTTAATATAATAAAACACAAACACCATAGTTATAATGAATACCATAGTTATAATATAATATAACACAAACCGTATTCAACCTACTGTCCACCTACTTTTGGTTCACCGTGTATATATATATATATATATATATATATATATATATATATATAACCTCGTTGATGTTCCGTGTGTTGGTCTTTTTTCACACGAAGGTCAAGCTGGTGGCCCCCGCCTCTAGGCCTGGATTGGTGGAGGAGCGAGTTGCTTTTTTTGCACTCTCCATATATATATATATATATATATATGTTAAATACCGTTTTAGAATTGTTAATCACTGTGAACAAATAATTTATTTATTTTCCTATATATATATATATACAGGGTGGGCCGTAAGTTTCCATACATAGGAAAAATAAACATTTTTTTATGGACAACCATTTTTATTTATATAATATGCTCTACATGGTTGCCATTGTTTTGAAAACACATTTCAATACGTGTTCCCCACTGTTGATGAACACGCATTAGCACAGTTGACGTTATGCTTGTAATGGCGTTGGTGATACGTTCCTTTAGATGATTTATGTCTCGTATCTTTTCCTGATACACCATGGCCTTCAAGTGCCCCCAAAGATAGAAATCAAGAGGGGTGAGATCTGGGGATCTGGGAGGCCACTCCACAGGACCACGCCGACCAATCCAAGCATCCGGAAACTGCTGATCCAAATACCGACGCACGTGAAGACCATAATGAGGTGGAGCTCCATCTTGCTGGAAGTAAACTGGGAAGTTACCTTCCTCGTTTAGCAGGGATGGGAAAATCTCTTCTTGCAACATGTTAAGATACCTTTCGGCATTAAGATTTCCACTGACAAAAATTGGTCCAATAATTCTGTCACCCCATATCCCGGCCCACACCATCACTTTACCGGCACCTTGCATCTTCGTCGGACTCAGCCAGTTAGGGTTAGCATTACTCCAATAACGTATGTTTTGCCGATTAACCTCTCCATTGACGTAAAAATTTGCTTCATCAGTAAACAAGATCTTACAAACGCATATTCTTAGGGTATCTGAAACATAAAAACAAACGTTTAAATTTTCCTATGTATGGAAACTTACGGCCCACCCTGTATTCTTCGATGCATTCATAGCTTAAGTGGAAGTATGAAGTTAAATATCTGTTCACATAGATCAGTGGCTCTTAAACTTTTTTGCCCCGTGCCCCCACTACGAGTTGGCTTCTGACCTATCGCCCCCCCTGATTGTTCAAGAGCATTAACTAATATTACAGTTCATTAAATTTATTTAATATGAAAAAAATGAAACAGACATCTCCATTTACATTTTTATTTCATATGGTACATTACATACGAACAGGGCCGGCGAGAGCTGCCCTGGGCCTGGGGAAGGATTGGTATATGGGCCCCCCTGTTTACTCAGTATTTTATTATGAATGTTTTTTTGTGTAAATAACAAGCAAACTGATTATATGTCCAAGTCACTATTCAAAACATACAGTATGAACAAACAACTCGGAAGAAAATTACTATTATATTTTTGAATCAATTATATTAATTCTATTACCATACAATTAACAAATGCAGTACCAGTCCATGCGGGCAAGACAATTGTTTACTGCAAGATTTTCATAATTAGAAATGTACTTTCTTTGCCTTCTCTCTAGCAAAGTGGTAAATGATTCTGATGAAATTTAAAGTACGGGCTAACTGGCTTTCAATTACGATGGTTCCCAGATCTGTCAGTCGGTCTTGGGCATTGGTGGACCGCGGATAATATTTTATCTGTTTCAGTTTGACTATGATAATCGCTATAAGATGTATGTTCATTAATTATATTTCCTCTCTGTTATTTAATCAATTGCTTTATTAATATTTTTAGATTTTATCCCCCCTCTTTCCGGGCCCCGGGGATTTAACCCGGCTTCCCCGCCCTCTCGGCGGCCCTGTATACGAGTAGATAGCTGTTGTGCAACACAATTCTAAAAACGTTTACAGAGGTAACACAATCAAGTACTCATGATTAATGGGATGGATGGCTGGCTCTTTTTATTTACAATACCGGCGATTGTTCACCGCTCCCCCGCGCCCCGCAGTTTAAGAACCAATGACATAGCGCATCATTCCGCCCATACGCCCATTTCAGGGTACGAGCGGCTCGCAACAGCATTGCCAAGCGCATAGGGGGTCAAAATACTGACGAGACTGCATTCAAACAAACAAACGCTTTATTTCAGACTCAACAGGTACAAACATTATACAAGAGGTCCATAGAAGATTAAGAGATAGTTGTCTGGACCAATGACTAAGCACTGGCATTCATATCTGTATTTAGTTTATTGCAATTTTCGTTAGTTTGTATTGCACACACCTCCAGTCTTTTTCAGTCCTGGTGCATGATTCTTCAGGAGCAAGATGCACCGCAAGTTTGTGTTTCCTCCCAAAGGCAGCACAAATTTACCCGCATCAGTCACAGTCATACTCGTACTACCTCAGGGTTGCTCTACAGTCTACACAAACTAAATAAAAAAGCACGAGTATCCATAATCGCAAACCGTCCGTACGCAGGCCCGTTTTAGTTTATAATAATAATAGAATAATATTAGAATACAGTAACAACGCGGGGTTACATTCCGGAAGACTCCCACGATATCGCGGTCCGTGTTAAAGATCTTATTGAAGAAATACTGTATATTAAAATATCTTGATTCCGAAGACCTCAAATATATATGACTTACGTAAAATATTATACTGTAATATATTAACCTGTAAATAAAATAATTAATAATTAAACACACCAGACACATAAATGCAAATGATACTACCTCTTTTTGGCCGAGAGCGCCACGTCACACTACGTGCCATTCACTCAGTCTCAAGCTCTTTCTTGGCTCGCGTCTACTCGTGAACGCCAGGCGCCTGGTTTGAATTTTGCCCATTTACTATTGCTTTGAAAATAATGTTATTCGCGCCTGGAACCGCCTATTAATTAAAAATAATTGTCATTATATTTTTTGCCTTGACGTGTTATTCTATTGTATTATCTCGTATATACGTAAAGAGAATGATCAATGCCCACGTCAACATTATGAAGATTTAATTTCCAAACGTTTCGGAAGTTAAACTTTCATCATCAGTGGCTAAAACAATAAATAACTAAATAAAAATAATAAAAATTAAAAGTAAAAGCTCGCGGACTCGTAAAAAAGGTACATAATAAAATTAACGATTTAAAAAAACTCTAAATTCTACGAGGTGTTACAGTACCAAATTTTTCAATATTAAATTCAAATTAAGATTGATGCTCATATATAAAATTAAAATTAAAGGTATTATTAATTTACAATATTTAATTTTGGATTTTGTCTAAATAATTAATTTTGGATTTTGTCTATATAATAATAATAATAATAATAATGACTTCATAATTCTTCGGTCTGTTCCATTATTCGCAGTATACTTATAACTGAGAAATTGTTATTGAATGGATGGTTATTGTTTTCGCAGTGTTTATGGATCAAGGATTTAGCTGGTTTCTTCAATGGAAAAAGTAAGGCTACTAATGCCACGATACTCATCGTGGTATTAGTAGCCTTGTTTCTCCATTGAGCGAACCAACTAAATCCTAAATGTTAGCGTGTTATTTTTTGTGTGTTATTTTTGCATGTTGTTTTTTTTAACTTAAGGAAAGGCCGCTCGATACTGTCGTCTCCAGCTTAGTTTATACCTTTAATTGTGGTTGTAATGTCATATATGTTGTCATTTTTGTGCCCCGACTTAAGTCATGGGTCGATGAGCCCCATGACTTAAGTTGGGGCACGAAAATGTCAACATATGTGGCATTACAACCACAATTAAAAGTATAAACTAAGCTGGAAACGAGAGCATCGAGCGGCCTTTTCTTAAGTATAAAAGAGAACTAATGCTAAAATTGGTGGTGATTTGGTAAATATAAATATAAAGTCAGTTTGTATTAAAACGGAGTAAGCGTTTTGGGGTTTTCTTCAGTCGTGAGGTTCATATAGCCATATAAAGGCTTTTGGATCACCTGAAGATCAGGACCCCCAGCCTTCTTTAGTTAGCTTTATAAGGCTAACTAACGAAAATATAACGACCTAACCTAACCAATCGTCAAGGGTGTACAGTTGACCTAACGATTGGTTAGGTTAGGTCGTGATATTTTCGTTAGTTAGCCTTATAAAGAAGGCTGGGGGCCCTGATCTTCGGGTGGTCCAGGCTTTTTGACAAAATAATGTAATATAAAAGAAGGGGGTTTCAGTCTTGCGTGATAGTTGCAATATCGTAGTGGAAAGGCGAGGTCTGTTTGCATTGTATTTTTTACGACAGAAATTTATGTTCGTTTTGTCCCTGCAGCTGTTTGGTTACGACTTTACCCACACCTACGGGGTTTCGTGGATTAGATTATCTCTGTCAATAATAAACCAAAGAGCGACAAATCCGCTTTAACTTTGTTGTCGCTATACGACAAACTTCATTTTTCTGAATGTAATTATATAAGAAACAAGACGGAATAAAATGCGACAGAATTTTACTCCCTAAAGGTAAAGTAATGCAATAAGTCATCGCTTGAAAGATTCACGTTATAATTTAGTTTACTGTCGCGACATACAAATACACTTAATACATTTTGTGAACACGCATTAACTCGACAGTTCGTGTATAAAAGGCAAAATAACAATATGTAAGGTACTTTTCCGTTATACCCCCGCAATTTCTTCTTTCCCGGTTAGATCAACTGTACGCCCTTGACAATTGGTTAGGTTAAGTCGTGATATTTTTGTTAAAATATTCGTCAGTATTTCGTTAAAATATCCGTTAGTTTTAACGAAAATATCACGAGTTAACGGTTAACCTAACCAATTGTCAAGGGCGTACAGTTGATCTAACTGGGAAAGAAGAAATTGCAGGGGTATAACTGAAAAGTACCCAGTATAACTTTACTGCGAAATATTTCACACAAAAACTACAAAATCTAAAATTTAAACAAATACCGCTTAAAACCGAACAATTCCGAAAATAAAATGGTGAAAAGACGATGCATCATGAACATAGCCTAATTACGTGCACGCATTTAGGAATCTCTAATCAGTTCATAGTAAAGTCTAATGTGCTTCAAATTTTCTTTACGAACTATTTACGACTGGATTTATATCAAAGTTTTTCTTAATACAAACAAATCCTTGAAACTTACTTACGACGTAAGAATGAAGGTGGCTATCAAACTTTAATAAATTATATAAATCACCCGTATAACTCGTCACTTTTCAGTAACAACAATTTGCTTCGTAAAGATACAAATAGGAAACTCATCATGAAAGTTGACAATATACAATTTTTTTTTTTTTTTTAAATTCGCATTCCATTCAGTACCAGTTTTTTCGTAGATAAGAAGTGTTCATTCAGATCAGGTTTACAGAAAACTTTTTTCAGTTAAATCCAAAGCATCCTCGACCACCATTAAGAACACGATATTTTTAATAGTAAATTTAACCTCTTTATAAGAGTCACAACGATAAATATGTAGTTTCGTGGCTACCAGACTTTTGATGAAAGTTGAAGCTCCGCACACGAGTCCTGATTGGTCTAAAGTTGATTGCGGCATCCACTTAAATATATTGTGTATATATTTGTTTCCTGATAAAAAATGAGAAAAATAAGATATTACAAAACAGTTTACAGTTTACCGTTATAAAAACTGTGATTTGCGTAAAGAAAGTGTCAGATGCAATAACAAATGTTAATAAATATCATTTTAATATACAATGTTATTATCATCGTTATCATCATTATCGTAATCATTTGTGGGAATTGCAGAACTTCACCATAAAAGCCTACCAAGTCCGAAGAAAGAAATGGCTTATGAGAATGGAAGGAAAACAAAGCTATGATTGTTACGTAATAATTAATCTGATAAACTAAGTATTAATATGTTTTACTTATTTTTATTAGATATTTTGATGAACTAAAATGAAATGTGGGATTGGTACTTATTCCTTTTCAACCCGCAATTTCTTTTTTCCCGGTTAGGTCAACTGTACTTAGGTTAAGTCATGATATTTTCGTTAAAATGAAAAGGAATAAGTAGAATATTTGAAGAAAATATCATGACTTAACCTAACCAACTGTCAAGGGCGTACAGTTGACCTAACTGAGAAAAAAGAAATTGGGGGGAAAAAGGAATAAGTGCCGTGGGATTTACCTATGCCTTTAGTTCAATTCGACAGAAACAGTAGATAAAAAACTAAAATTTTAGGATTAAGTAAAGATACGCACCCCGAACCTTTTTTAGTTAGCTTTATAAGGCTAACTAACGAAAATATCACGACCTAACCTAACCAATCGTCAAGGGCGTACAGTTGACCTAACGATTGGTTAGGTTAAGTCGTGATATTTTCGTTAGTTAGCCTTATAAAGCTAACTAAAAAAGGTTTGGGGTGCTTATCTTTACTTGATCCAAATTTTATGTTGTAAATAGTTTAAATACATTTCTAAGATAGTATTAGGCAAAACAGCTAATATTAAATTTCAAGGAAACCAGATTTCGGTAATCCAACCATATCATAATTCGGGCAAATCAGGATAATTCTTACATCCGTATTAGGTTGCAGTAGGTTAGGTGGTCGTTCTAAGTTGGTTAGTTATTTCCTACATCATAAACTTTCGGCTAACTGGGGGTTTAAAAAACTGGTGTCTCCGAAACTTAATATTTACTGGCAAAATATTGTAAACTGCAACTATTTTTTGGTTATTCAGGGTGGCAAATTGAGAAGAAAGGACAAGGGAACGCCTTTTCTCATTTTTAAAATCACGAATGTATACAAACCAGCAAGGAAAAGAATTTTAATCCCAGAAGGCCAGTGTGAACCCCACACAGCGACTACGTAACCCCAAGGCCCGGGAGGTGAATCACGGGCTCTGGTGCTACTTTTGACTCCCGGCCCCTTTACCTCCGATCACGTCCTCTATCTTCCAGCCCAGTCCCCGCTAAGTCTCGGGCCTTAGTGCTTTGACACGTCATGCACCCTCATCTCTCTGGCCCTGCATAACCCCATAATGAAAATTACATTTATAAGTTGAATTAAACAATTTATTGTTATTAAACAATAATAGAAATTAACTTATGCACAATAAAAGACACCATTTCCAGAGAAACAAATGTACTTTTATTATAATAGGCCATGCTCTCTTTTTCGAGTTAAAACCAGGATTGGAAAAATTACATTTGTAATTTCAACTGACTAATTAATTACACATTTGGCTGTAATTGTAATTGTAATATTGTTATAATTTTAGTGTAATTGTAACTGAAATAATCCACCTCATCTCAATTAAATTCATTTTTACTTTCTTGACTGATTTGAAAACTTAGTGTTTTTTAACTATTTATTCAAATGAATTCATTTAAATTAAGAAATTGGTTAGCAACACTAAAGGGTTCAAGCGACTCAATCACTCAAGAGTCTCAGACCATTCACCAATCACCATTTGAAATTCAAGGCCGTGGGCCCATGGCAGCAGTGTTTCCACTTCTAAGAAATTTTACTGATTCTCGGGAAATTTAGAAGCGCTGAGGAAATTTCTCAGGAAATGGAAAAAAATTAGGAAATTTAAGGAATATTGAGTAACATACTATTTACTACTACTACTAATAATAAACTATTATTTCATACTTGTTGCCGCATTGGTGATGCTGGTATGTACTGACTTTATTTTGTAGTGAATGCTTTCTACGGACTTATTTTTTTAGTGTTTCTGTGTATACAATGTGTCATTGCATCTGGCAAAACTTTTTCACATGGTGTTTGACTACTATCCTAAATGATTCTTATCTTTACTAAAAATATTTTGGAAGTCGACCACATAAACAATGCTGTAAATTAATATTATTCTAGGACCTTTTTCAGTTTGTGTACCGTTTTTCATATAATTTATTTTTGATTGGTCATACAACCGCCGTCGATTATAACAATTTTTTAAGAGAGGTAAGTTCTTGATAACGTAACGTAACCTAACCTAACCTGTTTTACTCTATGCTGTGCCTAACAGAAGCAAAGAAACACTAGAAAGTTGCATAAAAGCCAACATTCTGCCTGGATCTACTATTATTAGTGATATGTGGAAATCTTACGATCAAATTGATAAAATCCCACATTATAACTTTCGTCACTACACTACAAATCACAGTGAAAATTTTGTCGATCCAGCGACCGGTGCCCACACTCAGCAAATAGAGAGCACCTGGAACGTCTTTAAACGACAAAACAAGCTGCACAAATGTTAAAATGCATTTCCGAATGGTCCTTGAATAAATAATTTCAATCTAAATATGTTTACTATGCTGTATGTAATGTACTGTAGAAAACGGTACATAAACTGGAAAACGTCCAGCTATTTAGATCAATTTAAAATTTTGTAGGTAAAAATAAGGAAAAAATAAGAAATCTCAGGAAATTTTGACCTTTAACTCAGGAAATTTAGTGACGTGTGTGTGGGTGTGGAAGCACTAGGTGGCAATAAGAATCGAATACTTGTAATCAGAAAGTGTTTGACAAAATTACTTCTATTTAAATATGCAAATAAAGAATATGAAAATTTATATAAAACTGCATTTTGTAGGATTATATCTTAAATCAAAGTTTCCTCTCTGTAATTGAAACTGAAACAACTTGACTGATATTATTGATTCGTGATCCTCTTGCCCAGTTCTTAACCGGGGGTGAAATTTCCCCCTACAGGGAAAAATATTGGTAAGTCGGAAGGGGGAGGGGTGTAAAAGAGAGCCTTTGAATTTTTATATTAAAGATAAAGTTCGATACAAATTTTTTTTCATTATATAACTGTCCAAAGGTGTGTGGGGTTGAGGGAAACAATGGTTTGGTAATGGTAAAAGTGGGAAATTGTGAAGAAAAAGTTAAGAACCGCTGATCATACCTATTTAATTAGTTTGATAGATGATGTAATTGTAATAGTAATTATAATTGTGACTATCGGAGCCGAAATAATTGTAATTATAATTGTAATTCAACATTTCTAAATAAAGGGAGCGAGAAGATACTAAAGCACAGTAGACTCGTAACATGCGATGACAAGCAAATAACTAGACCAAAATATCTTGGAGTTGGGGATGGAGTCTTTCACCCAATCCCTGGAAACTACCCAAAAAAATATACAGTACCTTCCGAGGTGCTTCCGATTGAAGAAGAATTTCTTAAACCGAGAAACAACAAGGACTTATCGTACCTTTGGCATATTTGGGTGTCACTTTTTATCATATATGTTTCAAAATATCATAAATAGAATCGTAATTATTGTAAGACTATATCTTAAATAGAAAAAAAAATTAATGATAAATCTAATAAGATTCTAATATTTTTCTTTGCTGTAAATCTTATACTTTTGTAATAATTTCACTTTTGTTCAAAATGATATTACTATTTAATTGTTCTCTATGTGTATTGAGGCAACTATTACATTCCCCAATTCTAAGACTACAGTAACGCTGATAAACTCTTCTTTTAAAGTCTGTTGTTTATCCTACGCCAGTCTGGGTCTTTCTTTTGTTTTGATTTAAGTTTTGATTTACAGTAAAGTAGGCCCTAGTTCCAATAGTGTTCGTAGATAGGCTTGCCAACTTTCTGAAGTACAATTCCGGGATATATATATATATATATATATATATATAATATTATATATATATATATATATATATATATATATATATATATATATATATATGCGCCTTGGTGGTGTAGTGGTTGGTTGATAAATGGGTACCTTGGGTGGCCTAGACGCTGGGCTGCTGGTGGGGCGTGGTTCGGATTCCACGTTAAACTGTAGGTCTAAGGTGGAGTGAAAAGCTTGACCTTCGTCAGAATTAACAATTCGGGCGGAAGCTAACCAAAGGTGTATATATATATATATATATATACACACACACGCACCAAAATTTGATTATACCAAAACTTGAATACTGCGCAGTCTTGACGTTCCCATATGAAAAGGAAGAAATTAATAAACTAGAAGAAACTCAGACATTTCACAGCTAATTATGGTTGCAAAAAACTCTGCTACTAGGAAAGACTACGAAAACTAAATCTGTACTCCCTGAAGAGAAGTAACCATAATCTACATATGGAAAGTGATTGAAAAACTGGTACTAAACCTCCAACTAAACCCAATTACCATCCAAACAACGGTGGACAATAGGAAAGGCAGAATGTGTAGTGTTCCCAAATTAAAGGCCCGACACGAGACCTTTTCAACACTGAAGGAAAATAACTTGGTTGTTAGGAGGCGAAGACTTTTTAACCAGTTTCTAAAGAATCTCAGAAACGTTACAGGGGTCAAAGTTGGTCTTCAAAAAAAGACTAGATGCCTGGCTGAGGACGGTACCAGATGAGCCGGGTGTACCTGGCTATGTGCGGTGGAGAGCGCAAGAGAACAACTCACTCCTCCACCAAGCCAGGCCTAGAGGCGGGGCCACCAGCTTGACCTTCGTGTGAAGAGAGACCAACGCACGGAATACAACGAGGTTAACGAGATATATATTAGTTGCCTCTGCATATAAATTAATATATTAATTACGCGGTTGGTTGGGAATGAGTAGAAGGTTAGTGCACTGTAAGACTGGTTTAATACTACATCCTGGTCCTAAGTCCAAGAATCACTCCCAGTAAATTCGGCTAGTGTGTTTGTGTATTGTGTCAGTATATATATATATATATATATATATATATATATATATATATAGTACAGGGCTATTCAAAATGATTCATCCGATTTCAACTGAGAATACTTCCGTACCTATCAACCGTACATCAACTGGGCATACACCACGTGAAAGAGGAAATCTCCGAGTTTTACAAGATCACCGCGAGAGGGCTCCAAAGTCACGCCGTGGCCTAGCCTAGCAACAAACAGTCAGTGTGAAAATGGCGTCCGCACAGCAGAAGGCGTTTTGTGTCGCAGTGGGCCCCATGACTTGGTGCTCCACAGCTGGCCCCCTAGGTCGCCGGATCTTACACCGTGCGACTTCTTCCTTTGGGGGTACGTTAAGGATACTGTGTACGTGCCACCGTTGCCCACATCTTTGGATGAGCTCCGAACTCGCATTGTTACTGCCGTAGAGTCAGTGACAACGGACATGCTGGAGCGAGTATGGGAGGAATTCGACTATCGTGTCGACGTTGCTCGTGTAACTAGGGGAAGTCACATAGAGCATTTATGAGGTGAGAGACAAAATTTGGACAGTTTTTCTTTTGGTTGATGTATCACAAATATCACTGTACAGTGGAACCTTGCTTAACGAGCATAATTCGTTCCCGAACTGTGCTCGTTATGCAAAATGCTCGTTAAGCAAGGCAATTTTTTCCATAGGAATCAATGTAAAATATGATAATGCGTTCCATGCTTAAAAATACTTAAAATAATATTTATAATGATATTTAAAGGCGTTTTTTAAATTATTATTGCATGAAATGAAAAGATTATTAATAAAAATTAACCCAAAAGAGAATGTAAATAATTAGTAAACGGTGAAATTTATAATAACTTACGAAGAGAGAAGGTGCTCCTGACGCACGCAAAGGAAATGAAGAGACAGGGGAGGAGGAGAGGGTTATTGAGGGGAAGGAGGAGAATCGTCTTCGTTCAATGCAATAACATTCTCGACGAGCTCACAGTCACTAGCTTTAAATTTTTTAGAGGCACTTTCACTTTCTTTTGGATCCTTTTTCACGAGGAAACTGTCTAGAGACATTTGTTTTTGTCTACGCTTTAAATTTTGACGAAATATTTTGCTCGTTAAGCAAAGTGTCGCTCGTTATGCAAGGTAATTTTCCCCCATTCTTTTGGCTCGTTATACGAATTTCTCGTTATACGAGGCACTCGTTAAGCAAGGTTCCTCTGTATTTGTAACTAAAAAATATTCTCATTTGAAATCAGGTGATCATTTTGAATAGCCCTCTACGTGTATATATATATATATATATATATATATATATATATATATATATATATATATATATACCAATGTTTTATTTACAAGCAGATTTTTTTTTTAAGAATCTGGAAGATTAGGTAAGCGTTCCGGGAGCCGGGAAAATATATACAATTCCGGAAGACTCTCGGCGAATCCGGGAGAGTTGGCAAGCCTATTCGTAGATGTAGAAACCAAATTAATTTGACTATAGGCAGTAATGGGCAGTATCTAGATACATGTATCGCCGATACGTATCGATCGATACTTTTGTATCGGTATCGCTTTAGCTACTTGACAAAAGTACTGGTCACGTCACAGTACGGCGCAACGTTTAAACACGTTTGTACTTGTGTTATTGAGATTAATTAACCATAATATAGAAACGCTCATATAATATAGAAACGCTCATTGGTGTTGCAACACTATTGGCCACGCCCACTCGGTGTTGAGTTTAAACAGGTTCATACTTGTAACGCAGCGATTCCTGTTGGTCCCCCGAGGTAATTACTTTTAATTGTTAATGTAATATTTTCAGTCATTCATGTATCCTACAAAATTAAAACATACTTTCATTAAATAAAGCAATTGTTTTTATTTACATCAATAAAACCCATTAAAATGTTGTTGATTTTACTTACAGTGCGTACAAATTACTAGTATAAACAATAATATCTAATACCTACATATTAAATGAATAATTATAAAAATGTACCGGCGATGCATGTATCGTATCGGTATCGCTTAAGACATCTAGAAAGTATCGGCGTATCGGTATCGCCTAAGACGTTCTTCATGTATCGATGTATCGGTATCGCTTTAGCGATTTTCATGTATCGATGCCCATCACTGACTATAGGTAATAATTTCTACTACTGATATAAACTTTTAAGTATATACAGTATATTCTTTTTTTCTAAAATTTACGTCAGAAGTGTAAAACTTTTTGGACGTTTTCCAGTTTATGTACCGTTTTCTACAGTACATTACATACAGCATAGTAAACATTTTTAGATTGAAATTATTTATTCAAGGACCATTATAATGTGGGTTAGGTTAGGTTAGGTTAGGTTAGGTTAGGTTATCAAGAACTCATTTTTGATCATCATTTTTGATCTGAAAAGAAGCAAAAATAAATTATATGAAAAACGGTACACAAACTGGAAAAGGTCCAAAACTTTTTCCGCACCTCTTAAAGAATTGTCAGTAAGACTGTGCTCAAACCTCCGTTTTTGGAAACAAGCCCTATAGTAACGCTCATCCAAATATAGTATTGAGATCATCAAGTCTTACAGCTCTTGCAGAAACTGACATACAGTATTTGATATTACATCACTTTTTATACTGCTAGTCTGGTTAGGAAACGTATGAATAAAAGTCAGACTTTATAATTTTCTATATTATATATACGGAAGCTCAATTTGTAATTAAAATCCCTATTGGCCAAAATGCATCCAGAAAAGGTAAACTTTTGTTTGATCCTAATTCATAAGTTAATTTTATTGAAGCAAAATTACTATTAAGTTGGTTAACGACCTCAACAACATTCACTTTTCATCCAAAATGTTTAATGTATCAATATATCCCAATCATGTTATGCCAGGAACTAAGAAAAGGACAAATATCTACTTTTAGAATGTTCCATAAAAAGTATTAGAAAGCCCATAGCCATAGGCAAATCCTGACATTGCAAGTAAAACTCATTATTAAAAACTTTGGTAAACGTATATGCGAGTATATGCAAGATTTGGTAAATAAGCATTAAATTTTTTAACGAAATCAAGGTGTTTCTTCAAAATTAAATGTTTTAAAGCTCTGAGCTCTCTATTAAACTACTCTGTGATGATTTAGTATGTTATTCATTTCATTAATATAGTCTTCCTTATTCTTTATAACCAGAGATTTTCTAGGAAAGATCGCGAGAAAATGAAACACCAAGAATATTAAGAGAAGAGGAAAGATTGAGTTGTGTATCGTTAAAGTAAGGGGATAGTCGTAGGAAAGATTGTGACGAGTAGACAGATGAAAGAACTGGGTTTTGGGGGCATTGAAAACCACAAGGTTTTCTCTGCCCCAATGAGATACAGTAGAAAGATCAGAAGTCAGGTACATCATAGCCGTCCTACACGAAGTATAGAGTGACTATTGAGAGGGACGCTTTGTGAAGCCGGTGGAGAAGCGAAGGGTGGAATTATCGACATAAAAGTGGATAGGACAGGAAGTGCAACTTAACAGATCATTGATAAATAAGAGGAAAAAAAAGTGTGGGTGACAGGACAGAACCTTGAAGAACACCACTAATTATAGTTTTAGGAGAAGAACATTGGCCATCTACAACCTCAGCTGTTGGTCAGCCAGAAAGGAAATCCGAGATGAAAGCACAGATAGAAGGATAGAAACCTAAGGAGGACAGTTTCGATATGAAAGATTTGTGCCAGACTCTATCAAAAGCTTTTGATATATCGCTCAATAGCAAAGGTTTCAGTGGCGGCCATATAGGGTGTGCAGAGTGTGCAGTGCACAGGGGCCCACGGGCTCTAAGGGGCACACCAACCCTTCGTCATAAAAAACAATATACTTTGTATCTATAAAATAAACTGTATTGATGAAAACAATATTTATTTGCGTATGTCATTAGTTCAAAAGCTTTATTTAAATGTAATTAAGATCCTCACTTTCGCCTAATTTGGAGAAGTATAAAAAGGGCGTATAACCATATAAAAAGGGCGTATAACCATATTAAAAGGGCGTATAACCAGTGGTGGGCACCGTTAACCAAAAACGTAAACTTCGTTAACCGCTAATCCGTTAACCAAAAAGTTAACTTCGTTAACCGTTAATTCGTTAATTCGTTAAACATGTAACGGAAGTTACCGATAAACCGTTAACGTTAACTTTTATTATAAAAAAAATGAAAAACACAATATACAGGGCGTCCCAAAAAAATGTATACACACTTTAAATAATTATAAAGGCAGTGTTTATTAAAATACATTTCATTTTCAAAATGTAATAGAATCTACAGACATTATTTAATTGTTTTGTCAACGCCTGTTTTCAAACTGACGTCCGTTCTGGTCCAGGCACTGCTGATAACGCGAAGCAATGGAATCGCAAACATCACGAAACATTTCGTTTGGTATTTGTGTGCATTCTCGTTCAATGGCTGCTCTCAATTCAGCGACTGTTGCAGGTTTTATAGCGTAGACTTTGTCTTTTAAGTATCCCCATAAAAAAAGTCTAGTGGTGTGAGGTCTGGTGAACGCGGAGGGTATTCTACGAAACCCCTTCGTCCAATCCACATCCACATCGTGCCAAGTACCACTCGCAATACTCCACTCTTCGGTCCGGATCATCTTCATTAATAGCATGGACTAATCTTGGAATGTAACTTTTCCATTGACAGCGCTTCAAAATGCGTTGGACAGACGATTCTGAAATTCCTACCTCACGACTCGCTTGCCGCACAGATTTTCTTGGACTTTGGTGATACGTTTCCAGTACTCTTTCTTGCTTTGTGGGCTTGTCGATGTCCGTGGTCTTCCGGAACGCTTCTTGTGGACATTCTGAACAGTTCCATCGGCTTCAAACTTATCTCTAATTCGAGTGATGGTAAGTCGCGTTGGTGGATCTGTTTGAAACTCCCTCCTAAACTGTCTTTGCACTTCAACTGCGTTTTCACACTTCCAGTAGCATTTTAGAATGAATTTCCTTTGTTCAAAGCTTAGTCTGACTGCCATTATTAATTCTAATGGGTTTAACTTGGAAAGAAAGAAACATCAATTGAGCTATCAGCTGTTAAAGTGTGTATACATTTTTTTGGGACGCCCTGTATATATAATTTAATTTTCCCTCTTCTTCTCGTTCTCCATTTTGTCCATGAGATGCATGTTGCCCTTCATGAAAATTAGCATATCAAAGTTTTCATCAGACAGGGATGATCTCTTGGTCCTCAGGATGTCCTTGCCCATAGAGAACAAACGCTCCACTGCAGCACTGGAGGGGATGGCTGTGTTGAACTTGATGAACAAGTCCACCAACACTTGCTCACCCAAGAAGGCAGCATCTGTCAGCAAGTCCTTGGAGTTGGTCTCCAGCCAGGTCTTGACCAAGTTCTGGGCCTTGCCCTTGAGTGACCTGTGGCTTCTGCTGCTCTCTTTTGTCTGGATGACAGCACTGAAGAAGTCATCCTCCTCCTCCTCGTTGTTGCTGCCTCCACTGTTGCTGCCCACTTCGTTGGACTGCTGCTTCATGGCCTCCTCGACTGTACCCTCCATGCTTTTCCTCACCCTGGCGACCTTGGTGTTGTCATACTTGTCCAACCAGATGAGGCGAAACCTGAGATGGAAGGCAGCAGCCAGCTGGCATTCGTCATCCTCCAGGAGGGGCCCAAACCTTTTGTCGATGCCTGCCAAAAGTGCGTCGACCAAGGCGCTGCAGTAGACGAGGCCCTTGGACTTCAAGTCCTTAAGCCTGAAGATTGTCGCAGCAACTGTTGGCAGCAGAGTCCCAAGGTAGGCTTGTTCCTCCCCCTGGATGTTGTTTATTTATGAATTTTTTGGGTTAACGGACTTGAGTTAACGGAAGTTAAATGTAACGGAAGTTAATTAGTCCGATAATGATTTTCAAAGTTAACTTAAAAGTTAAATCGTTAACGAAAAAGTTAACTTCGTTAATTAACGATTAACGGATTAACGGTTTGTGCCCAGCTTTGCGTATAACCATATAAAAAAGGCGTATAACTATATTAAAAGGGCGTATAACCATACAAAGATGTTACACAGAATTCTATAGAATTGTGGACAGGACACAAAAATTGGTGGGAAACCTTAAAGCGCTTTAACAAAGATACTGTAAGGCAAATTAGGAAGTGCACGTGTCCATAATGCCTATTGGTATATTTAATTATAATTTATTGATGAGTTTATTCATCTTAAAACAAGGAAGAAAAAGTTTTAAATTTTAGTTGTTGTTGTTGTTGTTGGTTAGCCGATCAGCACACCCTGATCGAGCAAGCCGGCGGCACGCAGGTAACCGATCGCCCTCTCCGGAGTGGACCAGAGGTTCAGCGCACTAGTGATGTTGTGTTGTGTTCTGTGTTGTGAGCGGTACAGTTGTCATAAGTGTTCAATTGTTTGTTGGTGTCCTGACACAGGTGGCAGGTGTCGTCTGTGGAGTTGTCTAGTCTGTGTTTATATGTCTGAAGTTGGGGTGATGTCCACATCGGAATCGTACTAAGTTAACTCAATCCGATCTGCTCAGGCTGATCTCTGACCTGTTAATGGGCGCGCTTTCGCACCTAGGACCGCATTCGGACCGAGTCGTGTCAGTGCTTTGTGGGTTAGATGTGTGTGTGTGTGTGTGTGTTTTCTGTACTGTGTGATGTCTGTGGGGCGTGGTATGGAATGGAGTATTTGGTTATAATGTTTCTCTGGTGTTACTTTAATGGTGCGAGGTGTTGGTGCATGATTGTACATGTAGTGGCAAGGGTGTTGTGGGTTAGTTGTCGCTGCTGCCATGAATTGTGTTCCCCTCATGTCTAAATGTTCCCTAATTTTCAATATTTTTTTTTCTGTGTGCAGGTGTTCTATTGGTGTTGTTTGAGTACATCCTGTAATGATACGAAGTGCGTTGTTTTGTATTGTCTGTAAGGTGTTTATGTGTGTGTTTGAGATAATGGGTGCCCAGCATGGGCTAGCATAGTCCATAACTGAGCGAATAATTATATTGTTTGTATATGAGTGATGTTGTTTCCTGCTGGTGTCCAAAGTTTGTGCCTGTTAGTACTCTAAGCGTGTTAAGTCTTGACGTACATTTGTTTTTAATGTCCTGAATGTGGTTTGCAAAAGATAATGATGTGTTGTATGTGACCCCAAGTATTTTGGTCCTGTAAGTGTGTGGAATGTTGATGTTATTTAGTGTAATTTGTGGAGTTATCTGGTGTTCTTTTGTGTTGCTTGTTAGTAAGGTGATGATTGATTTTGTGGGCGCTACTTTGAGTCGATTGTGTGTAAGCCAGTCTTGTATACTGTTTATGTATGTCTGTAGGTTATTTGTAGCGGTGTCGATGTTGTTATGAGTGGATGTTAGAGTGATGTTATCTGCATATGATGATAAGGTAAGCTTGTTATCTATGGGTGTTGGACTGTCATGCATGTATAAGTTGAACAGTGTTGGTGAGAGAACAGATCCTTGAGGGACCCGTTCGGAAAAAGCTTGTTTTGGGATGACTTGCCATTAAATGTGACATGTGAGTATCTTCCTGAGAGATAGTTGCTCAGCCACCTTTTGTTGTTATTGTGCATGTTTGTGTTGAGTATTTTGTTTATGAGAGGGAAGCGTGGGATAACATCAAATGCTTTACTAATGTCTATTGTTGCTAATAGTGTACGTTGAGCTGGTCGTCTGGAGTTGATACCATCCATGATGTGCTGCGTGAGGTTAGTGAGTAATGTCGTGGTTGAGTGGTGAGGTCTGAATCCATATTGAGTAGGCGATAGTGGTATTTGTGGGTTGGTGATTTGTAAGATTAATCTTTCTGTTACTGTGGAAGGTGTGCATAGTAAAGTAATGGGTCTGTAGGAAGCTGGTTCTGTTGGGTGTCTGTTTGGTTTGAGTAGTGTAATAATTTTACCTTGTTTCCATACGTTAGAAATAATACAGTGTTGGTATGAATATGTGCTGATGTTTGTGAGAGCTAGTATCCCTGTGGGCCCAAGTATTTATTTAAGGTGTATGTTAGATATGTTGTCTGGTCCAGTAGCCTTCGAATTCTTAATGTTTTTGATGATCTTGGTGGCCTGGTCTGTATTGAAGGGTGTAATGGTCGTGTTGAGTCTGTAGGTTTTCTTGTGTCTGGCTGTTTGTCTGTCTGCGTGTTTCTGGTTGTTGTCTCTGTTTAAGTGACTTATCTTTGCGTAGTGATTAACTAGAATGTTAGCTTGTTGTGTATATGTTGATATATTATTTTGGCTGCGACAGATAGCCGCGTGTGAGGTGTGAATGCCGCTGTTAGAGTGGGTAATGCTGTTTATAGTCTTGTATGGCCTGAATGTATCTGTGGAGTAGTTTAGTGCTGTTATGAACTCCCTAAATGTTTCTGTTTTTCTTTGAGTTTGTTGTTTATTTCTGTGTTGAGCTGTTGTATCTGCTGTTTTATGGCTTCTGTGTGTGGTGTTTGTGTGTTATGTTTGAGGTTGTTACGTTGCCTTATGAGGTGGACTATTTCTTTAGTGTAATTTGGGTTGTATTTCCTAATGTTGCCCTTGGGTATGTATTTGTTTGCATTATTGATGATCTGATTAAATGTCTTGAGTGTTGTATTGATGTTTATGATGGGTGTGCTGTTTATGTGGTGAATTGGTCCTCAGTCTGTATTTTGAACTTTTTCCAATCAGCTTTCTTGTAATTTCTGTAAGTGTGCCTAAGGCTGTTGGGGCAGAGTGTAGTACGTGTTGTAATGATGATGGGCAGGTGGTCTGATGACAGTTGTTTTTATGCTCTCCAGTGTGTATGCGTTGCTAGTGAAGGGGAACTGAACGTTATGTCTGGAGAGGAGTTTGAATACCCTGCTTGATGTGGTATGTGTGTATGTTCTTCTGTATTGTTAAGAATGAAGAGGCTATTTAGTTGTGTGGCTATGTTGGCGCCTCTGGTGTTGCTTTGGTTGTGCAGGTACCAACTAGTGTCTTTAGCGTTGAAGTCTCCTCCGAAGATGACATTAGTGAGAGAGGCCAGATTGTGTAACTGTGGATTGTAATTGGCTGGCACCTGAAGTGAACTATCTGGTGGGATGTAAATGTTGATGAGTGTGGTGTTGTGTTTTGCTCGTGTTTTAATGTTAACTGCTTGTATTTCTATTGTGTTATCTGCTTGGATTGTGTTTGTAATGTTTGGGTGGCATCAGTGTAGCTAATGCTTTTACGTATGTAAATGATGAGTCCACCTCCGTGACCTCCAGTACGATCTTGACGGATCGCCGTGAAGTCAGGGATGGTGGGTGTTTGTGTGTGCGTTTTAGTTTTATTTCTTGTATAAGTGCTATGTGAATGTTTTGTTTGTGTACGAATTCCCTAAGCCAGGCCCGGATCCAGACCCATAATCTGACTAGTGCCATTTCATTAAATGCATACCAAAATGTAAACGAAGACATAATTCGTTATTTACTTCAAAATATCTATTTTACAAAATAAATCCTTTCTAATGTTTGTCACTGATAATATCAACAAGTTCCATCCTTCTTGGGTGGAGTCGTGTAAACTTCTCAACCAAAACATCCACATCGAGCTTCCGCCCATAGTGGACATGCATCAGAGCTAAACCATTCATCCTATCATTTCTCATGATGCTCCTCAGATACGTTTTCAGTCGATGCATGGCTGAAACTGAACGTTCACACTCACAGGTGGTGACTGGAATGACTGCCAATACCTTGAGTGCAGCACAGATGTTTGGGAATAAGACCTTGTCCATGAAGTGTAAAGTTGACTGCACAGAGTCTGGTATGTCGCAGTTGGCCTGATGGCGCCGCTCCCAGTGGTATTGCCACACATCCAGCTCTGCAGACAGAGTATTGGGACTGGGAAGGTCATCTTGGTAGGTCTGACAGAACTGCTGGAACTCTGGGTTCCATGTGTCTGGCTGTTCTATCATCTTTGCAGGAACACCTAAAATGAATAAACCAGTTGTCAATTTCATGTAACAGTAAGAGAGAGTACATATCAGTCCATCAATTTAATTATCATTCTCAAATTATCCCTATAGCTAAATAATTCCATCACAAACCTGAAAATCCCAGAATGGTTTTCTGTTGGCCATCTGTGAATCTTGATCCAATATCTGCCAGGAGATGATCCAAGAATGGCACAGTCACACTGCGACGGAAATAATCCTCCGTAGTTTCTGCAGGGACATTGTTTCTGTTTTTTTGCCGGCCGACTGTCCTGGGCTTTGTCACTGCTCTGTCGAGGTCTTCAGCTATTTCCTTTGCAGCCTTGAACCACTCAGAATGTTTTGAGTCAACACTGTCTCTGACTGTTTGAAGAAACCCAAGGACCTCACCAACACTGTCATATGCCTTCTTTGTGTCGAGACTCCTCACCTGCAACTTGACTGTGATACCACGGGTGTATGACAAAACTTTCTTTGTCACAACAAAAGTGAAGATAAACTGGAATGTTCCAATTTGGTGGAGCATACCACTGGCCTTTGTTGATGACTCACTGTCCCAGTTATGAGTGACGTTATCCTCGATGCACGTCAAGGTTGAAACCACGGCGGGCAGTAGCTCTTCGAATACATCTAGGGCATCCAAACGCTGGACCCATCTAGTTCGGCAAATATCGGTCAGCTTATGATGACTAGAGGCTGAACACTCCTCCTGAGTGACAAAAACAGAAAGCAAAAATTTTCAGATTAGATGTATGAAAAAATAAAATAATTTAAAATTAATTTCACAGCATTAAATTCACTATTACAACACACAGCCATTACAATAGAAAATGTACTGACTATACCAAGAAAAAAATACCTTGATCTGTTCTTCAAGCAGCAGCTGTCTTTTCGGTGAGAACTTGAAGAAACGCTCCACTTCCTCCAACGTGCCCATCATGTTGCGTACTTCTTGTAAAGCACAGGCTTTTACAATACACAGGTTCAATCTGTGAGACTGGCGGTGGACATAAGGTGCCTTTGGATACTGCTGTGCTATCAAAGCTGCTGCACCTTTGACTTGTCCAGTGATATTGCCTGCTCCATCATAGCACTGGCATCTGCATTTCTTCATATCTAAGCCGAGATCACTAACCACTTGCAACAGCAAGTCAGCAATGGCTTTGCCAGTGACACCATTCACACATTCAAAGAAACCAACAAACTTTTCACGAATAGAATCTGTGTTGTCAACAAAACTTAACACAAGTGGAAGTTGTTCCTTGTTGCTGACATCAGTAGCTTCATCTGCAAGAATGGAGAATAGAGGACTTATGTTAATCTCCTTCACAATTTCGTCTTGAATGTGGGCAGCGATGACGGAGATCAGTTCACTCTGTATTGTCTTTGATGTATATGTTGCATTCTTGGGAGCTGATTTCAAGTGTTCTTCGAGGACCACATCACCAGCATCCACGCGGAACTGCAACATGCCAAGAAGTTGCCTCTGTTCTTCGAGTCGTCTTCAGCATCTTCATGGTCCCCTCGAAGAGCGAAGTTCTGCTTACCACACAAGATCACAGTCTTCATCATTGATGCTACTTTTTGTTTGTTTGCTGCGACACGTTTGCTGATTGCTGATGAAATAAGTCGATTCACTGGTTGTGATTTGTTGGACATGATTCTGCGAAAATTATCAGCAAAAGTGTTGCGTGTTTGTGGAAATTTGACTTGCTATTATATTCAGCCAATTTATTTGTAGCTGTTACCCAGTTGGTCAAAGGTGACTTGTACAGCTTGTCCAACTTGCTGCTGTGTGGCCACTTGCTATACCAAACAGCACACAGGTCAAACAAAATGCGCTACATTCTGATGATGAATACATCAGCCAGGGATACATCTTTAGCCATTCTCCATTGAAGAATCGCTTCCTGCCATAATGTTGGTACCTGGAAACTTGTATCTTGCAGGAGGTTGCCAGTGGGAAGTCAAAAGCTCATACTTCTTGTCATCATTCAATTCGCTCACACACTGGTAATACAGGCCGATATCATTCCTGAGGTTTGATGATATTATGTCCTCACCTAAAATTCAAAACAATATTCTTTTTAATTCCAGTCATAAAACCATCAATTTATGATTAGTTTCAGTATAAATTGTAGAGAACATCTTGTTCAAACTTGTTTTGTACTACATTCATGACAATAAATGAATGAGATATTTTTTAGTTAACGGCATCAATATAAGAAATCAATTCTTACCACATGTCGTGTCTGTGTTCTGTATTTTGCACACTGGATCATCTGCGTCATATCTGATTTCATCAAACTTCCTTTCCTGCGATGGTCTGTCACCCAAATCATCTAAGATGTCAGTTGAGCAAGAAGGTACTGGTGGTACTTCCCTGAAAAGAATGACCAATAATATGAATAATGATAAGGTGACATTGTGAGACCCCCAGTAGGGAGGAGTAGAGTTGAATATATTATTCTACAATTTGACTGATTTTCCAAGCATAAAATAATCATTGTCTGATCCGACTTACCGACTGGTATTGAAGAAAGTCCCGATCTTGCTTGCACCTTCTTCATTTTTCTGTAGACCTCGACGTTCACTCAGATTCACTTTAGCATATAAAATATTATAACACAAAAATACAAAAGATAGACTTATTCAAAGTGAAATTAGAGCTGCACTGCAAAACACCTGTTACATACAAAGATGGCGCTTGAAAACATTTGAGAAATTAAAAATGTACGGCGCATGCGCGAAGTATATAAGTTCCTAGCATTTTCCAGCAGAAATCGAGCAGAGAGTATCGTTTCAAGGCAGTCTCGCTAGGGGCGCTATTTACGTAGTAAATACATACAAAGATGGCGCTCGAAAAATTTGAGAAAAAGTGTACGGCGCATGCGCGAAATATAAGTTCCTATGCATTTTCCAGCAGAAATCGAGCAGAGTATCGTTTCAAGGCAGTCTCGCTAGGGGGCGCTATTTTCAAAAAATCTGACCAGTGCGAAACGATGCCAAAATTTATCTGACCGATGCTCTGACATCGGTGAGCACTGGTCTGGATCGGGCCAGTAAGCTGCATGATTTTTTTGTGAGGCCATCTACGTTGTACTGTAATATGTTAATATTATGTTTCTGTATGTGTCTCATGGTCCTATTGTGTCTATGTCTTGTGTATGGTGACATGTGTAAGT
Source organism: Bathynomus jamesi (assembly GCA_023014485.1). Lineage (NCBI taxonomy): Eukaryota > Metazoa > Arthropoda > Malacostraca > Isopoda > Cirolanidae > Bathynomus > Bathynomus jamesi. The sequence continues at coordinate 54,191 of JAJOZX010001369.1, read as the reverse complement.
TGTAGTGGGGCCTGGATTAGTCTTAATGTCGCCGGAGAGTAAGAGTAGTCCGGGGAGCACGCAATTGCTCCCCGTAAATGAAAAAAATAGCACGCTGGTATAGGTCCAGCCCCGAGTGCCGATTGGCACTCTGACCGTGCCACGCAACAGGCCGTCGACTGCCAGTCTGGCCAACCGTAGACAGCCCGCTGCACGGAGATTTGAGGAAGTTTGGCCACCAGCGCGTTGATGTTTCGGTTTGACGTCGTCTCTTCTTCGCGCTGACGTGTCCCGCGCTGGAGGATACAGCCACTGTTAGAAGCTTCCTCGTCAGCTGCTAACTGTCGACATACGTTGAGTTTTTTAGCTCCTTCCTATCAGTTTCTTATTATCTTTGGTCAAATGTGCTGTTTAATACTGTCATTTCTTTTGTACCTTATTTCTTTATTAATTTGTCCAACAATTTGGGATTGGACGTATATAATGAAATTATTTCCGGTCCTGTCCTTCAAATGTTTTGATAAAAAGTTCTTTTAGGATTTTCTTTCAATCAAGAATAAAAAGAATGAATTCTTTACTAAATTTTGCTTTATTCTTTCTATAAATAGAATGAATTCTTCACTAAATTTTGCTTTATTCTTTCTATCTCTTTACGAAAAATATCTCAGATGTAGTCGTTTTTTGGATGATGACCATATGTTGTAGATTATAGCTTACAACATAGTTGTTTTCTTCAGCGCACGTAGTTGTAGTTGTGCAGGGTGGTCCATTTAAAACCGTACCCAAATTAAAAGTAGTAAAGTTCAGTAGTACGATTTTAAATGGATCACCCGGCAATTAAATTTTTTTTTATATATTAATCAAAGTTGTAAACTTGTACTGTAAACTTGTTATGTGATTTAAGATTTTCTATCACAGTATTTCTCAAACGGTGGGTCGCAACCCCTCTGGGTCGTAGTTTGTTTATCCCTGTAGTAATGGATGATAAAACCCTGACACAGGGATCGTGGGGAAAATCTGGCTGAGAAACACTGGTCTCTCATGATGTATTTAAATTTTAAATATATTTTCAAATAGTGTATTTAGAATTTAATTTACATTCTTTTTAGCTGTAATTTTGTATTTAATTACAAATTAGGAAGAGATGTATTTAGTATTTATATATACTCGAAAGTATTTACTCCCGTCTCAATGTTTGCTATTTTGATGTGTTTCGTTTGTATGATGTGCGTTCGCTTAATAAATGCTGTTACTTGCCGTCATTATCTACAGCGTGGTAAACAATGACTACCCCCCCCCCTGCACAGATGAAACTAATAGAGGTACAAAAAAATGATTGTTGCATCTTTTAGACAATTTAATTTTACGTCCAAACAAAACCACTCAATAGTTGGTGTTGCCTCCTTATGCTTGGCGGACGGCTTCAAGTCGGCAAGGGTAGGAGGTGAGGAGAGACTCGTAAAGGTCAGTGTCGTACTCAAGATTTCGGAGGATTGTTTCGATGTGTTGCTCCATGGTCCGGCGGCAGAATTGGGTGGCTGGTGGTTCAGCAAGCATCAGGGATTCCACTCGGTCTTTCAGGATGGATCCTGAAAGATTCTGCCGCCGGACCATGAAGCAGCACATCGAAACAGTCCTCCGAAATCTTAGTACGACACTGACCTTTTCGAATCTCTCCTCACCTCCTACCCTTGCCGACTTGAAGCCATCCGCCAAGCACAAGGAGGCAACATCAACTATGGAGTGGTTTTGTTTAGACGTAGAATTAAATTGTCTAAAAGATGCAACAATCAGTTTTTTTGTACCTCTATTAGTTTCATCTGTGCAGGGGGGGGAGGGCAATCATTGTTTACCACGCTGTAGATAATGACGGCAAGTAACAGCATTTATTAAACGAACGCACATCATACAAACGAAACACACATCAAAATAGCAAACATTGAGACGAGAGTAAATACTTTCAAGTGTATATAAATACTAAATACATCTCTTCCTAATTTGTAATTAAATACAAAATTACAGCTAAAAATGTAATTAAATTCTAAATACACCTAACCAATCGTCAAGGGCGTACAGTTGACATAACCGGGCATTCAACATTCAGGTGCATAACCTCGGGACCTAATCAATATGTGTGTGAAGTTTCATGTTTGTAACTGCTTCCATTTTGGAAACTAAAGCTAACGAAAATATCACGACTTAACCTAACCAATCATCAAGGGCGTAAAGTTGACCTAACCGGGCATTAAATTAACCTAACCGGGCATTCAACACCCAGGTGCACAACATATATATATATATATATATATATATATATATATATATATCGTTCAACATCCACCCAGCAACACCGAGTCGCTCCGCTAGTATATAAATATAATTATATACACTGGAATTAAAAATAAAGGGTGATCCAGAGAAATGGGACCCAAAAGAAACCCCTGTAACTCTTAAAGTATAAGTCCTTTTATAAAATCATACGCATCATTCGAAAGAGGATAGTTACAAGTTTGTACAGGATTGTATAGGTTTTGACAATACAAGACAAGATAAGATACAAAACAAAATAAAAGTGTTAGTTAAAACTAACCCTTCAAGATGACTGCATGGACTGTGGAACAGCTGCGTTTCATAACTGAGCAATATTATGAGCATGGAAGAAGTGTAGTTTCAGCTCAAAGATCTTTCAAGACAAATTTTCAGATGTCAAAATCACCTTCTAAGAAAGTAATCCGTCGGTGTGTCAGAAATTTTTCCCTAACTGGCAGCATTGGAAAAAGAAAACCAACTGGAAGAGTGCGCACAGCAAGGATAGACGAGATCATTAACAGAACTCATGAAATTGTACAGGATAATCCTAACATAAGCATCATACGTGCTTCTCAGCTGTTAGGAGTTGGATATGGAACAACAACACACGTATATTCAAGCAAAATTTAATGCTCTTTCCATATAAAATTCAAACAGTGCAACAACTAAACGATGGAGATTTCGCACGAAGACGACAATTCTGTCAATGGATCCAACAGAAGGTAAATGACACCACCAATTTTCTAGCAACTTTGATTATGTCAGACGAAGCCCATTTTCACTTGAATGGAACTGTAAACAAACAAAATTGTCGTTTCTGGGCAACAGAAAATCCATTGAATATTACCGAAGTCCCGTTGCATAGTCAGCGTGTAACTGTTTGGTGTGGTCTTACTGCATCTCAGATCATAGGGCCGTACTTTTTCGAGGATTCCACCGGAAACACGGTCACTGTAAATGGTGATCGCTACGAAAAAATGTTGACCGATTTCCTTATTCCTAAATTAAGAGATCTTTGTCTAGAAAACCACTGGTTCCAACAAGACGGAGCTACCTGCCATACCACGAGGAACTGCATGGCAGTTTTGCGTCAAACGTTTCTAGGCGAGTTAATCTCAAGATTTGGAGACGTTGAATGGCCCGCAAGGTCTCAGGATTTTTCTCCCTTAGATTATTATCTCTGGGGATATTTAAAGAGTAGGGTCTACAGAAATAACCCAACGACCTTGCAAGAATTGAAGGCCGCCATCACAAATGAGATACAGGCCATACCACCGCACACTCTTGCAAAAGTGATGCAGAACTTACAAGCGAGAACACTGGAATGCTTGGCAACTAATGGAGCACATTTGAAAGGAGTCATTTTAAAAAATAAATATTTCATAATAAACTTGTAACTCTACTCTTTCGAATGATATATAGTTTTTTATGAAAGGAATTAAATATTAAGAATATTTGGCTTTTTTTTATGGGTCCCATTTATCTGGATCACCCAGTACATACAGTATGTTAACCCTTTTAAGCACCAGCAGGCAAATTTTTAGCGTTTACTAAAATGTAGTTAAAGACCAGGTTTCTGGTAGTAAATATTGGAACTAATTTGAATGACTTTATCTAATTCATCTGTTCAAAGTAATGTATTACCTGAATCAGTCATTTAGAGAGAGGAAGATCGTGAATGTGAATACTACGCAAAGGGTTTACAAGCACGTTAACCTTGTGTCGACAAATGCTTACAACCATTAATAAATGAATATGTAAAGCTGAAAAGCATAATTGAATTGAGTATACGAAGGGAAATATTATTTTTATACACATTTTCTAAAAATAAAATTGAAAGGTAATGTGAAAAATGCTCTGTATGAATTGGTCCACAATTAACCCACCCCTTATATCTCCAGTCTAACTATAGAGTGGATCAAGTCTAGCCTAGAGGGGTCAGCCTAGAGATTCCGGAAATGGTCCAGAGCGGGCAGATAAATTGAGGTCCACAGTAGGATTCCTCACCAAACTAGGTTAGGGCAATCTACCTTTACCTTTGTTAAGCTATGAGTTGATGCTGGGTCTTAGGCCACAATGTAGGCCTAAGTTGTCTGACCCAGCTTAATTTAATGAGTCTACGTAAAACTGGGTTAAAAACACAATTAGTCATTTACTGCTAGTTATTAGAGAGTCCCTTTTCCTGTCTTGTTTAATTGTTAAGAGCGTACTTGCTGGTGGGGATCTTTCTTCGTTGTCTGTTCTTCTCCCTTCACTCGTTCCGTCTTGTCGCCCCGTTCCTCGTTTTCGTTCTCTTTTGTTCTCCTTTTCGCGGGGCTTTTTCCACCAGCGTCGTCTTGGTTTTTTCCTCGGTTGGTTGATCGGTAATGTATATCTATTACCGAGCACGCTCTTGTCACACAGTATATAAATACTAGTGTGGAGAATAACTCTGGTGAGCAACCAATTGGTTTCATCCACCCAGTTATTGACATAAAACGAATTTAATAATTGTTAGATTAACTACCTACCTACTCAGTGAACCATTTTCGTTACCTCCCAACTACCCACTCATCAGTTTTCCATATACTGGGGGCCCCGGGAGATAAAAATTTTGGTGTCATTGTCACCAATTTTTATGTCTGAGTGTAGACTAGCTAACTATTTGACTGTAAAGCCTGTTAATCTGATTAACAGTGTCTATCCTCACCTTCTCATGGAGAAGATGTAGCATTTAATTAGAAGAGAAAATATACATCCATAGGATGAAACTGTCTATGGTCTTTACCATAAGAAAAGAAAAAGTGAAAGTTAGAAGATAAAATTACAATTCCCCAGCATCTATTTTTTGTTGTAAAAATAGTCGCGCCTTTAATGCTGTTTGTCGCTGAGGTCTTGTGTCTGTCAATGTTGTAGTAGGATGCGTTACCACTCCTACTGTCAAAGGAATAGTTACTGGAAGTTCAGTGTCTCCAGTTGTTACTGTCAGTGGAGAAGGTTCTCCAAAGTCCATTGTTTTGGGTCCAGACTCTAAAGGGTACAAAAGAGAAATGTCTCTTGTTGTGTCACCCGTTGAAGTCCTTAATTTGACCACTTGTTACCGTCTGCCCCTGGTCTGAGTTCTAAAACTCTAGCCAGAGGCCAGTATTGTCTTGGAGTACTGTCATGTATGAGAACAAGGTCCCCTACCTTAATTGTGTCAGACCAATCCTTCTTAGTCATTTGTTTATGTCTCTCCCTTAGACCCATCAAGTACTCAGTTTTCCACTGTTTAATAAAATGAGCTTTAACTCTAGTTAAGTGTTGTAACTTAGTCTGGAGTTCATCATGTCGTTGAGTCCAGTTTGGGTCTTCTGAAGAGTCTATATTGTAGTCCGGCAGGAGACTAACTTGTTCTCCCCGAATCAAATGATTTGGAGTTAATGGTTCCGGGTCATTAATGTTGTCACTCACATAAGTGAGTGGTCTATTGTTGATGATGTTCTCAATCTCAGCCAGGAGAGTGAGCAACTCAAATAAGTGTATCTGTTTTTTACCAATTGCTTTCTTCAAGCAATTCTTTACGGTTTGTATATTCCTCTCCCAGATAGAACCATACCAAGGAGAGGCAACTGGAATATACTTCCACTTTATGTTTGAATTTTGTATATATAATTGTGTGAGTTCGTTGCTTAACAAGTCGTTGATGACTTGTTCACCAGCCTTGAAATATGTAGCATTGTCAGTCCAAACTGTCTTGGGTACTGAATGTCGTGCACATAATCTCTTAAAGACAGCAACAAAAGATTCTGCTGTAAGGTCCTCCACAACATCCAGATAAACAGCTCGTGAGGTGCAACTTTCCCTTTTGCATAAATTAGATGACTTTCTGTAGGACTTACAAGATACGCACAGCACCCATAAGCTTGTGTGCTTGCATCAGCAAACACATGAAGTCTCTGGGGCTTATCCCTAAACCCAGAGCACCTTTGAATTTTAATGTTCTGCACTTTTGTTAAATCAGCAGCTAACTTCTTCCAAGATTTTTGATCTTCATTTGTTATTGGATCATCCCACCCAACATTTGTCCTCCAAATTTCTTGGAGGAGAATCTTTGATTTTATTGTTGAAGGCAGGAATAGACCCATGGGATCAAAAATTTTGGAAGCCTCTGATAATATTTGTCTTTTAGTATTTGCTTCCTCATCAAGTTTAAAACCTTTAGTACAGATTGAATCATGACTGTTAGAAGTTGCATCCAAATACCAGTTCATACCTAAAGTTTTAACTCTGTCTGATGGCTCAGTAAGACCATTATTATCCTTTAAAATCTTTTTGTTTAAATCCTCATCATTTGAAATCCACTCTCTAAGTTCAAAGTTACCTTGTTGCATAAGGTTTTGAGAGTGTTCATAGACTTCAGATAATTCAGATTTTGTTGTTGTTGAGCCTATTAGATTGTCTACGTAAAAATGTTCCTTAAGGAAGTTCAATGTTAAAGAGTTATTAAACTGGTTCAAATGATGTCCAATTGTCAATGCTAATAGGCTAGGTGAGCAATTGGCTCCAAACAACACAACATTAAATCTATAGGTTATGAACCCTTTATTCAAATCAAATGGATCCTTGAACCATAAGAACCTAAGTTGGTTCTTATCATATTCATTTTTAAGATTTATTCTCAAAAATGCCTTTGAAATGTCACTTTGTACGGCATATTTATCTAACCTGAACCTCAGTAAGATCTTCACAAGGTCAGAAATGAGATTAGGACCCTCAATCAGGCAATCATTCAAACTGTGTTTATCACTGTCTTTGAGGCTACAGTTATATACTACTCTGAGTTTTGTTGTTGGGGCATCTTGTCGATAAACCCCCTGTGGGTTAAATAATGACAACCATCTTTTTTAAAAGGGTTATTTCTTACTTCTTCAATGAAGCCTTTCTGTAGCTGTTCTTTGAAGACATCATTATATATTTGAATATTATTATCTTGTTTGAGTTTTTTCATTACTTTATATAAATGTCCTTTAGCTACTTTGAGATTGTCTCTTAAAGTTGGACAATTTATTTTCCAAGGTAACTCATAAAATAACTATTGTCTTTGCACTGAATGGTGTCTTCAAATCTTTCTACCATTAACTGATCTTCTGAAGTTTGATTTGTGTCATGTATACCCACAGATTCTAGCAACCATAAAGTTTGAATTGCCTCATCCAGAGTTTCATTTGATAGTGATGAATTAATGTTCTCAGTTGATATAATATTATTCAAAGTGTTGCTATTCTTACAGGTGTTATGTAGGACTGAGTTGAGGCACATAGTATTTGTTAGTCATGAACTATTTTGGTTTAGGTCTAGGTTGTATTTAGATAGGTCACCCAAAGGGGCTATCCCTGATGGAGTCTGATAAGCTATACCATCACCTATCTTTACTATGCCCTTATGAATAAGATTAATATAATCTGCCCCTATTAACATTTCAATGTTAGCTACTGTGTTGTTTGTGATATGTCTATCAGCTATTTTGTAGTGTTTTCCCAAATGATTTATGGTTTGTTCTAGTTTGGGTATAACCAGTTTGTTTTGTCCTACTTTAGAAATAATAACTGCTTCAATTTTCTCTAATTTATTTTCTAAATGTAGTTCCAGGTCAATTGTCTTATAGCTATTTTTGTCCGAGTTATCCTTAACAAAGGATGCAATATTGAGCTTTTGTTCATTCGGGTTTGGTGTCAAACCCAATTTATTAACTACATTTTGCGAAACAAATGTTTGTTGAGAACAACAGTCTATAAGACATCTCACTGGAGTGGTGCTACCCTCACTATTCACTAAGTCCAAAGTAATAGTTGGTAAAAGAATCTCAGTGTTTCTTGTTACGTTGTTTGAACAAACAGAATGTCCCATGAAAGTGGCATTTTCTTGATTACCTTTGTTTGGTGGAGGTATCTTTTGAGTTTGAGTACTATTGTTTGGACACTTTGGTGAATCACACATTGATGAGACATGTCGTAAACTTTTACAAAACTTACACTTGAATCTTAATCTAGATTTACAGTCTTTCTTATAATGTCCCTGGCCAGTACACTTTTTACATAGGTTCAACTGTTCACATCTTTAGCTCTTGAGTTAAAGTCTGAATATTTGTCACACCCAGTACTACTGTGTTCATCACTTGCACAAAATTTGCAATGTGGTGTGTAAGTTGAGGCAGCAGTTACATTAAAGTTCTGTAATGTAGGTGTTCGTGTATTACAGTTGGTCACATTTGATTCTACAGTATCAAGTTTTGTCTGTTTGGCTGTAGCTAGTTGGTCTCTGGGAACAGTCTTTGGTTTATCCATAGTCTGGGTCTTATTTTGTGTTGGAATATTTCTCAATTTGTAATTAGTTAGGATATTTGGAAAGTGTTTTCTGATATTTTCAAGATTAGGATAATTTTCTCCCGTCTTTAGAACTAAAATATCTTTAACCCTCAAAGGAAGGCACCTAAGAACTATGCCTTGTATAATCCAAGATGAAGCTTTAATATCTATCTCATTGCTAACCAGTTGTCCTATAATAGCTTCTAATTTTGAATAAAAATTTTCCATATCACTATGGTTATCTTTTATGGGTGCAAATCAAAAATTTGTTGAGATAATTCATATACAATCTCATCTTTATTAATGTAATTACGTTTTTAAGAGATCAATAGCTACTTCATATGAATTCCCTACAGCTGGTAAATAGGCTATCAGGTTATAGGCTGGGCCTTTAAGGAAACTAGTTAAGTAGCTAAACTTATCAACAGTTGAAATATAAGGTTTATTACCTATTAAACTCTCAAATTTTTCAATGAAACATGGGAATTGTACCGTGTCCCCTTCAAATGTTGGTACTAACAAAATGGGTAACTGAGCCCTCAATTCTTGTGACTCAGGATTTGGAATGCCACTTAAATTTTGTTGAAGGTTAGCTCTACTTTGATTAAAATCAGAATTAGGTTTATTTGGTGTTAAGTCAGTGAAACGAGACTGTAGTCTCCTTATTTGCTGTTCAATTGAGATTACCTGAACATCATTATCAGCGTAAAGGTCTATCAATTGTTCTTCAGCCATTTCGGATTCAACTAACTCTGAAATACTCTCATCAATGGCTATTATTTCCTTCTTTTTAGTTTCCAATTTAAGAATTACACACTCTAAATCTTCCTTACCTGGTTGTGTAATATTGTTAAAAGTGTTCACGGCCTTTGTAACAGCACCCAACTTTCCCCCCCCGCCTTTTCTTTTTTAACTTTTTCAATTCCGCACTGTCCATGTTTAAGTCAAAATTGTTTAACTGGGGATCGTAATGAAATAGAGGACAAGAAGAAATTACCAGAGAAGAGAGTGTTATTTTATTTATTTGTCGGGTTCAAAATCCCAGCTGAGCCGTGAACGGCCAAATTCTAAAGGGCCAGTTCTACCTAAAGCCCAAGTTAAGCTAAATTAAAACTTACGGATTTGAGATCCTATTAGTTCCTACCTCAGGGTAACCTCAGGGTTGCTGACTCGATGCGGGCCTACCTTAGACCTTAGTTACATGAATTTAATGTAAACAAAAAGGGTACTATTTATGGTCTTCTTTCTCAACCTTGCAACAACAACGCAACCTGGACTATTGCACGGTGCAACAATCTTGTATCTAAACAACCAAACTGAATTGCAAGAGAGCTCTCTACAAGACACACCCTGTACGTACGACATCCCACAAACGAGTAGAAAAGACGCGCAGCGCCCCAAAAATGATGCCACCAGCGTCCCAAACACTGATGCCACAAGAGCCCAAAAATGCTAGCTCTTATTAAGTGAATTTTTCACTAACCTTACAATTATGAGATGGATATATATACACCTTAACTTAATATATACAAGCAATGCTGCATCAATCAGCTTAGTCATCATATCGCCTTGGGACAACAATGGTTCTTCCTCTTCTAGATTTTCTAACACTCCCCACCGAAGAGGCATTGTTGTCGTTACCTTCCGCAAGGTTAGCCAAGCCTTCTCCATGAGGCTGTAACTCAAATGTTTCATCTTGACTATCTGTGTTTTTGCTGATTTCTAAAGCATAGAGTTTTTGTATAGGTCTCTTTAACTTTCCTCCTGAAGTCTTTACCAGTGCAGACCTAACTAAATTGTCTTTGCCAACAAACAACTCTTCAATTATGCCAAGCTTCCAGCATTGCCTTGGTCTTTCATCCCCAATCATTACTACTTCTCCCCCTTGATACAATTTGCATTGGAGCCCTTTACCTTGCCTGATGGGTAATAATTGAGTTCTGGCAAGTATTCCATCTGCCACCTCTTCCATAACTGATCTTGTAGCTCTTCAAGGTACCTGAACCGTCTGGTTAACTCTCCTTGAGTGCTCTGGATAGGCTGCAAGTCTTCTGGCACACTGGGGTTTGATGTTAATCGTTTACCACAAAGAAAATGATTTGGTGTCAATGGCTCTGCATCCTGCATACTGTTGTAAACAAAAGTGATAGGCCTACTGTTCACCATTGCTTCTACTTCACATAAAACAGTAGAGAATTCTTCTTTGCTCGAATGAGCATTAGCTAAAAGTTTCTTTAATGGACACTTTACACTTCTCACTAGCCTTTCCCAAAATCCTCCCCCCATGGTGCTCTCTCAACAATAAACTCCCACTGTACCCCTTGGTGTGAAAAGTAGGATTGGAATCCTTCCTCTTTTAGCAAGGACCAAATTTCTTGGAGTTCCTTTGCAGCCTTTTTGAAGGTTTTTGCATTATCCGATATGATTTTATTTGGGAAACCCCTTCTGTTCACAAACCTTTTAAAGGCCAAAAGAAATACATCACTACTTAAGTTGCTTACCAACTCCAAATGGATTGCTCTGGTGGTAGCACAGGTGAAAAGACATATATAACCTTTGTTAGACTCCCCTCGCTCATACACATAGACTGGCCCTGCGAAGTCTACTCCCACTACATCAAATGGGGCAGTATAGACACACCGTTCTCTTGGAAGTGGAGCCACCTTTTCATAATAAGGCTTTGCACTCCAACGCTTGCAAACCACACATTTATGCAAGACTTTTTTTACTACTTGTCTAATTTTGGGAATCCAAAATTGTTGTCTAATCTCTATTATCACTTCTCTAACTCCCGCATGTAACAGCTTATGATGAGTATCCAGGATCAAAAGGTCTACAAAGTGCCCCCCAGAAGGTAGCAAAATTGGATGTCTTTTCTCCTCTGGAAGCCCAGAAAACTGTAGTCTACCTCCTACTCTCAATAAATCCTGATCCAAAACACATCCAAACCCTTGAGCGCAGAATGTGTTGGTAGAACCTGTAATGGATGGCTGGTGAGCAATTCTCTCTCTTCACCAAATTTTTCCTTCTGCATATATACCACCCAGTATTTCCTGGCTTGCTGAATCTCATTACTGTTCAGAATTCCTTCCCTTCTTGTTTCTCCCTTAATGTTGTTGGTAAATCTATATACCCATGCTGTCACTCTTAACAATCTTTTCAGACTGCTAATGTCCTCAAGCCTCAATATGGGGTCCTGCTGCATAACTTGACAACTGTTCACAGCGCATTTTCTCACCTCACTCACCCATGCTTCTTCAGCCTGGCATTCTCCTACAATAGGCTGATTAGAAGGCCAGTTTTCACTTCCAAGTTTTAGCCACTCTGGCCCATTCCACCACAAACTTGACTGTGAAAGATCTTTCACTGAAATTCCTCGTGTTGGTAAATCAGCGGGGTTTTGGATGCCTGGACAATGCTTCCATTGCTTGGGATCTGTGTGCGCTTGAATTTCCTCCACCCTATTGGCAACAATGGTTTCCATTTCCTTGCCTGGCTTCTTAACCAGTGCCAAACTATAGTGGAGTCTGTCCAATAATAGCTTGGAATTTCAGAGAGGGCCAAAGACTTTTGCACTATAACTGCAAGCCGACTAGCAATAACGGCACCCATCAATTCCAACCTTGGAACCGAAAGCCTTTTCAAAGGTGCTACTCTGCTCTTTGCAGCAACCAACCTGCAACTTACTTCCTCTTGCAATGCGCCTCTTATATAAATACAAGTTGCATAGGTTTCCTCACTTGCATCACAAAAGATGTGCAGCTCCAAATTGTCTGGACTATTGTTCAACTCTCCAAAGTACCATCTTGGGATTTCAATGTCTCCAAGATGTGCCAATTCTTTGAACCAATATTTCCACCTTACCACCATATGATCAGGTAACTCTTGGTCCCAACCAAGTCCAATTTCCCAGAGGCTCTGAAACCAAATTTTTGACTTTATCACAAATGGAGCCAGGAATCCAAGAGGATCAAAGACCTTTGAAGCCAAACTAAGAGCTGTACGTTTTGTCCACCTTGTCTCATTCTCAGCCAGCTCTACTAAAGATTTCCCATTGAAGGTAAACAAATCATCATCTTGCTGCCAAACAATGCCTAGCACCTTTGCATCTATTGCCCACAACTCCTTAATACCAGAATCCTCATACTTTCTGCTGCATCAGGTACTACAGAGGAATGACTCATAAACTCTTGTAATTGCGAATGATTGGTCTGCCATTTTCTAAGCTCCATGCCAGCCTCCCTCATTATAGCTCTAGCCTCCATGAATATCTGTTTAGCCATTTCTGTATTATCCACGGAACATAGCAAATCATCAACATAAAAATTTTTCCTTATGTGTTCAATAGTGTTAGGATAGACTTCAGAATATTTCTTAAAATGGTACTGCATAGTAGCTGCCAACAGAAATGGACTAGAGCTGAGGCCAAACAACACTGACTTCATTCTATATGCTTGAACCTTAGGTTCATTTTCCAACAAGTCTTTCGTATCCACCCACAGATACCTTACTGCATCTCTGTCCTCTGGTTTTAACTTTATCCGCAAAAAGGCTTGCTTCACATCTGCAGTCAATGCTACTCTACCAAACCTGAATCTCAGTAACAAGGAAAATAAATCTGCATTTAAATTTGGCCCAGCATCCAAACAGTCATTCAAGGACACACCACCTTTGTCCTTGGCTGAGCCATCAAAAACTACCCTCAGTTTGGTTGTAGTTTTGTCTCGCCGTACCACTGCATGGTGTGGCAGATAATGTGCCTCCTGGCTCACCAGCTCACCTTGCACCCTTTCAGCATAGCCCTCCCTTACATAACTTAGGATGGCCTCATTGTATTCAATTAACAACTCATTTTTTTTAGCCTGTACAATGAAGTCTCCAACCTCCGATTAGCTAGCTGAAGGTTTGAACCGGGTTTGCAAGAATCCTTCCATGGTAGGCCAACTTCATAGCAACCATCTCTAAACCCAATCCCTTTTTCAAATTGCTCTAAAACATCATTGTTCACTGTACTTGCCTGGTTGTCCTTTATGCCAATAGATTCAAGTTCCCAAAACGCTTTCAAATGCCTTTCCAGACCATGGCTGTTCTCCTCAATCTTAACAAAAAGAGCCTTAACTTCCATTTCATTGCAATAACTACCATGTAGCATCCAGCCTAGCTTACTTTCAATAGCTACCGGGCCTTGAGATGTACGGACAATATTACCAGTGATGAAGTCCCAATAATAGTCAGCTCCAATCAAAAGACTAATATCTTCTGTTCCCTCAAACTTATTATTGCCCAAATTAATTCCTTTAACTTGCAATTCTTGGACACATGCCATATCTAAACAAGTAGTGACTGGAGTACAAAGTTCCTCAATCTCTACAGCTTGGACCTTGATAGTGGGACTTTGCGGTAACAACCCTTTAACCAGAACTTCTACCTTCTTAAATTTGGTTCGGTTTTGAACGGAACCCCCAAACCCAGAAATTCTTAAATTTTCCCTCTTAAGTTCTTTAAACTTCAACTTTCTGGAAATTCTGGTCTTAATAAAACTACACTGGCTACCACTATCAAACAACACTCTTACAGTAGCTTCTCCCTCATTCCCAATTAATAAGGCTGCAGTTGTTTGCAATAATCCCCCTTTACTTTTACTCCCTTGCATAGCAGTGGCATGTGCCACTGATGTCTCTACTTCTGGGGTAGGCCTACTAAGAGTGTTTTCACACAATAATGGCTGATGCCTACCATGACATTTTTTGCACAAAATTTTAAACTTACAAAACCTTGCTCTATGACCTTTCAAAAAACATTTAAAACATGCTGTGGACTTAGTTACCCTGTCCTTTCTCTCCTCAAAGGGTAAGGCCTCAGCTACCTTACATTTATATGACTTGTGGTTGCCTTCGCAAAATATGCATTCCTTGATTCCCTTTAATTTATTCTCAGAGGAGGCATGTAGAGCTGACACTGTACCTGGGCTATTCCTTTTTGTGGAAACTTTGGTGCTGTGCCTGCCTTTGTCCCCTTGATTACCATCCCACTGTGCAAACTCAACTCCCTCTCGTCTTGCTAATTCTGTGCCTAAAAGACTTAACATCTGCTGAAGGGGGATGTACACATGTTCTGCAGAGTGTCCCCTACTTAATTCAAGCAAAATTGAGCTAGGCAATTTAGACTCCAGTGTAGGAACCAACATTATACCATACTTTTCCATTCCTACACCCAAGTTGTCCAGGGACCTAGTTCTAATTTCAAATTCATCATATAACTGCCGTAACTCCTTGACACTATTAGGATTATTAACAGGAGGTATAGCTAAAAGTGCACGGAGGTGGCTTTTAATTAAGATCTCTGGCTTACCAAACCGTTTCTTTAATATATCCCAAGCCACATTATAATTAGCCTCTGTTAATGCTAATCCTGCTATAGTCTTTGCTGCCTCCCCTTCCAAGAGGGACCGCAAATAATTAAACTTCTCCACGGCACTTAACACTTGACTAGAATGAACTGCTGATTGAAAACTGTCTGCCCATCCTTGCCATTCCTGAATACTCCCAGAAAATGTTTTGAGTACAAGCCTCGGTAATTGAACTACAGATCTGTTAACCTTAACTTCACAAGCATCATTTGTTGAGTGTTGTGTTTCATTATTAGACCTGGTCTCTAACTGTACTGAGCTGCTAAACTCTTTTGCTCGGAGGCCTACGTTAATTATATCATCAATAATCTCTTCAAAGTAAATTATGTTATTTTCTATTTCATCCTCTTCTATAAGAGCCTCAATTTTAACATTTACCTCACTTAGAGCAACCTTTTTAGTTTCTAATATGGAAAGCTGCGCAGTCACTAAGCGTAAATCCTCTTGCTCTATGGCGGAATCTATAGTGGCAATGACCTTTGTAATTAGACCTTTGTAGGCGCTTCTCCTTTTTATAAATTTGTTCAATTCAGATGCACTCATCTTCAATGCAAACAACAATTGGGCTCAATACCAAATGAGCTGAATTGGCAGAAATAATTAACCAAACTGATCAACGCAAATTTTACTTTCAAAAAACTGAATTGCTAGGTGGGGTACTAACCAACACCAGTATGGAATACCAATTTTTCCACCCAAGTAACTGGCGCACTGGTCTGCAACCTTCGCCTACGAATAATAAACCAAATTAACCAAACTGGTAAATGTAGGCCAAAAACAACGACAGACAAGTGGCCAAGTTTCGCAATTGGGCAACCAAACTTTCTACCCTGGGACCTTAATTCAATAATAACCCAAATTAACCAAACCGGTAAAATGTAGGCCAAAACAACGACAGACGATTGGCCAAGTTTCGCAATTGGGCAACCAAACTTTCTACCCTGGGACCTTAATTCAATAATAACCCAAAATTAACCAAACCGGTAAAATGTAGGCCAAACAACGACAGACGACTGGCCAAGTTTCGCAATTGGGCGACCAAACTTTTTACCCGGGACCTTAATTCAATAATACTCAACCCGTCTAGGCCTAACTTGGGCTACAATTTGCACAATCAGAACTTTGCCGAAAATAGTCACTGACTCAGTCTTGGGGTAGAATCCGGTTCTGAAGGACCATGTTATTTTATTTATTTGTCGGGTTCAAAATCCCAGCTGAGCCGTGAACGGCCAAATTCTAAAGGGCCAGTTCTACCTAAAGCCCAAGTTAAGCTAAATTAAAACTTACGGATTTGAGATCCTATTAGGTCCTACCTCAGGGTAACCTCAGGGTTGCTGACTCGATGCGGGCCTACCTTAGACCTTAGTTACATGAATTTAATGTAAACAAAAAGGGTACTATTTATGGTCTTCTTTCTCAACCTTGCAACAACAACGCAACCTGGACTATTGCACGGTGCAACAATCTTGTATCTAAACAACCAAACTGAATTGCAAGAGAGCTCTCTACAAGACCACACCCTGTACGTACGACATCCACAAACGAGTAGAAAAGACGCGCAGCGCCCAAAAATGATGCCACCAGCGTCCCAAACACTGATGCCACAAGAGCCCAAAAATGCTAGCTCTTATTAAGTGAATTTTTCACTAACCTTACAATTATGAGATGGATATATATACACCTTAACTTAATATATACAAGCAATGCTGCATCAATCAGCTTAGTCATCATATCGCCTTGGGACAACAATGGTTCTTCCTCTTCTAGATTTTCTAACAGAGAGAGCACAGACAAAACAGTCAAGTTTTAAATTTGGTTTAATCCCCCCCAAGTACTTATGTGTCACTCAGGTCTAAGCTTATAAGAGAATGAGACTCCTTAAATATAAATGTTTCCTAGTTAGGCCCTAGGTTGTAGACCTAATTAGGCTTGATTAGGTTAGGCTTAGGCTTAGGCTTAGGCTAGACCATTTAGTTTAATTCTGCAATTTTTTTTTGTTAAGTAAGGTTAAGGTTTGTAAATTCCCCACACACGGACCACCAATGTGAAAAATGCTCTGTATGAATTGGTCCACAATTAACCCACCCCTTATATCTCCAGTCTAACTATAGACAGAGCTGGGCAATAAATACATTGAATGTATTTAAATACTAAATACTAAATACATGGGAGAAATGTATTTAAATACTAAATTCTAAATACATTTTACGAATGTATTTAGATACTAAATACAAAATACATCAATTGTATTTAAATACATTTGTAAATACATTTTAAATACATACAAATTTTAACATATGCATTCACTAATTCATGAGTAACAACAATATAAAATGCTTGATAAAGGATAAAGAAATCAACCGCTTTCGACTAAGAGTGGCACACAACTGATTGAACTGACACGTTGAAACATGAACCATGCTGTACTACACTGTCGACGCGTCGTACTGTGCTAGTACAGAACGTGTATTAAACCAGTAAAAGTATTTACATTTTTATATTTTGAGTATTTAAATACATTGTATTTAAATACTCATAAAAGTATTTAAATACTATATTTAAATACATGAAAAACAATGTATTTATAAATACAGTTCTAAATACACAAATGTATTTAAATACGTATTTAAATACAAATGTATTTAAATACTGCCCAGCTCTGACTATAGAGTAGATCAAGTCTAGCCTAGAGGGGTCAGCCTAGAGATTCCGGAAATGGTCCAGAGCGGGCAGATAAATTGAGGTCCACAGTAGGATTCCTCACCAAACTAGGTTAGGGCAATCTACCTTTACCTTTGTTAAGCTATGAGTTGATGCTGGGTCTTAGGCCACAATGTAGGCCTAAGTTGTCTGACCCAGCTTAATTTAATGAGTCTACGTAAAACTGGGTTAAAAACACAATTAGTCACTTACTGCTAGTTATTAGAGAGTCCCTTTTCCTGTCTTGTTTAATTGTTAAGAGCGTACTTGCTGGTGGGGATCTTTCTTCGTTGTCTGTTCTTTCCCTTCACTCGTTCCGTCTTGTCGCCCCGTTCCTCGTTTTCGTTCTCTTTTGTTCTCCTTTTCGCGGGGCTTTTTCCACCAGCGTCGTCTTGGTTTTTTCCTCGGTTGGTTGATCGGTAATGTATATCTATTACCGAGCACGCTCTTGTCACACAGTATATAAATACTAGTGTGGAGAATAACTCTGGTGAGCAACCAATTGGTTTCATCCACCCAGTTATTGACATAAAACGAATTTAATAATTGTTAGATTAACTACCTACCTACTCAGTGAACCATTTTCGTTACCTCCCAACTACCCACTCATCAGTTTTCCATAGTAAGTTCCCAGGTTTACTAAGGGTGGTGTTGATATTTTTATAATTTAAAAAAGTATGTACTCTTTTGCTTTTAGAAATGAAAAAAATTATTATAAAAAATAAAGCATTTGGAAGGGGCGCCAAGATTGACCAAATGGGGCGCCAAATTGACAAAAAGGGGCGCCAAAGGGGAGCCCCCCCCCTTAAATCCGCTAGTGCCCACAACCAAGTATGGCCGCCACTGAAAGGTTTCACCGAAATTCCGAAAGGGGAACGACCAAACATCAGAGAAATATTGTGGGAGGAGACGATGACTACAAAATACAAGCTCGGAAGGAAAAGTGAAAGAGGTTTGAGACGAGTTATTTTTATTACGTTTTCAGGAATACTTCAATACTTCTTTTCAGTCGATCATATACTCTAGTACATTAAAAGATATTTATATGACAATTTCAAATAGATGAGATCTAAAAATGTTACAATTAATTATTATTACAGTTTACGCTAGGGTTTCTCGTTTTCAGGGGTTTTCACTATCCCGGTTTTCCGGGACAAAATCGGCCATCGTCCCGGGATCCCGAGATTTCCCGGTTTATTGTAAATACGTATATATGGACAAATAACGATAAATCCAAATATGCGATGTTAGCTACACTACTTAAATATGAAAATAAAACAGTTTCAGTAGAATTTCTTTTAAAAAGTACTTCCACATATAAAAATATAAAACAATTTCTTTTAACAAAAAAAAAAAAAACAAAAAAAAAAAAAAAATTAAATTTTCCGTAAAAAAAAAAAAAAAAAAAAAAAAAATATATATATATATATATATTGCTGGGATTAGCGCCGCTAACTTTCAAAGTTGTCAGCGAAACAGGTAGCGGCGCTAAGTTTTTACATAAGGAACTGGCTAATTTACCCGGAGCAACCGTGGAGGAAGAGCTGAACCCTTGGATCCGTTCCGGAACCAGAGCCACCGAACTGAGCACTGTTTAGAATACTTCAGATTGAGGTACTTCTAAGACAATTTTAGTCGGTGGGTTAAAATAGTTTTTTTTTGTATTTGTATTTAATCACAAATAACACAACTCAAATGTATATGTTGATGCATATGTACTCATATATATGCTCTTATTTTATTTTAGTAGGTGGGTGAAATCTTTCCATATGTGGGCAACTGTCCACCCACCTGGGCGGGCAGTTGCCCACGTACAGAAGTGGGGTCAAGAATTATTTTATTTGACTTTTGATATCTAGAAAATTTCTAATAGTAGTTTTTGTAAATGTAGATTAAGTATAATTAGGTTAGGTTAGGTAAGGTTGGGTTATGTTAAATTAAATTAAGCTAGATTAGATCAAGTTTGGTTAAATTAGACTTGATTATTTTATGTTTCGTCGTCTTTGTTAGTGCATATCCAAACAATTTCATTGTGAAATTTTGCACTCGAGAATTTGTCTCGGACGTCAAAAGTTTTGTCTTTCAAAAGATTCCAGCCAAAGACTTTGCTCCAGCACTGATATAATCAGTGGCGGTTCCTCATATGGGCAATATGGGCAGCCGCACAGGGCGGCATTTGTGGAGGGGCGGCATGAGCGCCTGCAAAAAAAATAAAAATAAAAATAAGAATAAATAAATAAAGAAATAAATAAAATAAAAAATAAAATAAATAAAAAGATCAATGACTTTGCATCAAGGAAGGTAAGAAGAGTCAGGCTTTAGATGGCAGTTGTGCTGTGGTGCAATTTATTTTGTTTCTTGTTCAAAGTGTAGCATAATAATTACCCTCTCTTAAGTGTCTTATTCTATTTATGTGATAGAGCATTTGTACAATTTAGAAATTTGATTCTCTAGTTTATTTATGGCAGTTGTGCAATTTAATTTGTATTTTTCCTGTTCATAGTATCATAATTACATTCTCTTAAGTGAGTTATTCTATTTACGTGATGAAGGATTTGTAAAATTCAGAAATTTGAGTCTTTGTTTTGGTTCTGAAGTTCCAACAATTAGTCCAATAAAAAGTTATTTTGTGAAAGAGTTATGTCTGTCCTTTATTTTGGGGGGATTCGAATGTGTGTGTGTTGGCGAACAGGGGGGGGGGCGCTGAAGGTGAGGTTCGCCCAGGGCGTCATGTAAGCTAGGACCGCCACTGGATATAATCAAAGACTATACAGCATATAACAAGATATGAAAGTGAGAACTATAATATAGTATGACATATTCGCACGATTTTCAAGTTTATTAAATAAATTTTTGAAAATTATCACATTTATCTTTTAACCTTTTCGCTGCGTCATTTGGCTATTTCCGAACAGTTTTCTTCGGTTATATCCGAATCACGCAGCGAAGGGGTTAAACTAAAACCATCAATAAGGATAAACCGACTGAGTTTAAACATATGTTTTCCTCTCCCAGCCTCCCACTCCCCCTCCCTCTCGACGACAACGACGACGACGACGTAAAACCGAACAGATGGTTCCCAATCGACCTTCAGTCGGCTCACAAAAAGTACATACTTATTAGTTGATGGCTATGACTGAATAATATTATATTTTATAATAAGAACTATTGCAATACAATTTCAGGCGATAACACTTTTTTCGTGGTAATTTAGTTACCAAACACGTTAAAGTGGTGGAGTTACATGTCTTGTTATAAAAAGTCTTTGACGAAAGCCTTCCAAATTGAAAGAAAGAAGAAAGACTTGGTGATGTCATTGATGTGACGAGTCTGCTGGTCCTTGGGTCACAGTTATACTGTGAGTGATTAGCACTGAGAGTTTTTAAAATAAAATACTATATTTAATGAGGATACAAGTACGGAAAATACTATTTGTTACTTTAAAGTAATATAAGCAGTATGGCGGATGTA
Source organism: Bathynomus jamesi (assembly GCA_023014485.1). NCBI lineage: Eukaryota > Metazoa > Arthropoda > Malacostraca > Isopoda > Cirolanidae > Bathynomus > Bathynomus jamesi. The sequence goes on along the minus strand of JAJOZX010001369.1, from coordinate 32,996 downwards.
GACAGCCTAATTCATGTGCCTGAAGAGCAGAACGATATCCAGATGAGTACAGCTCTTGACCAAATTCACCAAACTCAAAATGCCAATGGGTTGGACATCAAATATTTTACTCCCGAAGCACCACCTGAAGCAACTTTAGGTTATAATTTAAATTCAGAGTGTAAAAAAGGTGTTGAAGACATTATAAATAATTCTACTAATGAAGATATAAAATCAAATGTAATTAAGCCAAGTGTCACTGAAGGCACTGACACTTTGCTAGAAAAATTAAGTTTAGATAAGGAAAAGTGCAATTTAACTTTAAAAGATTTTTATAAGTATGCCTTTAAATTTTACAAAGGTGAGTTCCAGTCATATTATTAATGAGTTAGCTAACCTAAGGCCTAGTAAAAGTATTGGTTAGAGATTTGAAGCTAGGCTGTGCATAGTAGCCTAGGGGTCATTCCATGTCGGTCCAACGGAATTTTGGGTCGAAAAAACGTGACCATCACCGATTTTTTTGGAAAATGGGACACTTATAGATCTCGGTGAGAAAAACAGAATGGCACTTGTTTCAACACTAGGTATAATTCGAGAGATATGGCCACTCGAATTTTGTAAAAAAAGGTCGGTAATGGTTCAGAATATGGGCGCCACTTAATTAAGCAAAATTTCGAAAAATACCATAGAGACAAAGTTGTTTCATTAAAATACATTGATTGCATGTGTCGCATAGTCAAAAAAACGAAGTTGGAAAATTACAAAAAAATATATATAGCTACTATGAATCTAGGAAATTTTGGTAAATGTACAGTATTACACCCATCTCCCTTTCGAGGTGAAATTTATGTTTTTCCTATGGTTTTTGATGTGTTTTGAATGAATCTGACCTTCAAAACCGTTGGAAATGACTCATTTTTGAGATACCCCCACCCCCAGCTGGCAATGTGGGGGAAATCACAGAAAACGAGTCATTTCCGACGGTTTTGAAGGTCAGATTCGTTCAAAATACATCAAAAACCATAGGAAAAACATTTCACCTTCAAAATTGACCTAACCTATCCTGACCTAACCTATCCTGACCTAACCTATCCTGACCTAACCTATCCTGACCTAACCTATCCTGACCTAACCTATCCTGACCTAACCTATCCTGACCTAACCTATCCTGACCTAACCTATCCTGACCTAACCTATCCTGACCTAACCTATCCTGACCTAACCTATCCTGACCTAACCTATCCTGACCTAACCTGACCTAACCTAACCTGACCTAACCTATCCTGACCTAACCTATCCTGACCTAACCTATCCTGACCTAACCTATCCTGACCTAACCTATCCTGACCTAACCTATCCTGACCTAACCTATCCTGACCTAACCTATCCTGACCTAACCTATCCTGACCTAACCTATCCTGACCTAACCTATCCTGACCTAACCTATCCTGACCAACCTATCCTGACCTAACCTATCCTGACCTAACCTATCCTGACCTAACCTATCCTGACCTAACCTATCCTGACCTAACCTATCCTGACCTAACCTATCCTGACCTAACCTGACCTGACCTGACCTGACCTAAAAGAAAAATAGGAATTACCTTTAAAATCTAAGACAGAATAATCACAGTACCGTCTTTTCTTCGTTTTAAGCACAACGTAACTTTTTCTACAACGCCACAGTTTCTGGTCTTGACGATATGTGCACTCCATTTTACAATGTGGACACTTCACTACTGTCGGTAGAACACTATGAGCACGCAGAAACTCTATTTTTCTAAATTTTCATAGAAAGCGACAATACAGCGGTAATAATCGAACGAACATATGTCACACGAAGCCATTCCTGTAGCAAACTAATTCAAATTGAAATGGATGGCGCTCTGGTTGGGCAGACATGTGATGGCAACACAAACGAACATACGAACACACACTAGATACAAAAAAAAAATGTTTATATCTCGAAAATGAAGCATTTGCGATGGAAACGCTATAGAAGGAAAGTGTCTTAGAATTAAAAAATCTACTTAATGAACATATAATAATTGCTGGACATTAGACGGGTGTAATAGTAGAATAATACCGAAATTTTGAGTTGGCAACCTTACTATTGTTCATTCACTTCAGTTTGAAAATGGCTTCAGTCTGTGATGGATGTGTGGTGATGCTAGTAGAGCTCGCGGCTGTGTGAGAACTTGATTCATTATGTGCCCTAGATGAAGATTAAAAAAGTGCAGAGCTCCTAGATGGTTCCTTCTGCATAGGAGAAAATCAATTTGACTCTCTCTTCCTCTGCTTTTGTAGGTGATATATTGGTCGGCCATCTTTTTAAAGAAAGTGTTAACAATTGCCATATCACTTGCTAGTGCAAAGTCTAGAATGCTTCCTCCTTCTGCGTTCATCTCTCCTACACCCCAACCACCATGTATCCTAGACAAGGCTCCCCTCTCCGTTCCGATGTGCCCATTCAAGTCCCCTCCTACAAACACTCTTTCTCCCTGTGGTACCGCCTGTAGCACTTCATCCAGATGTCTCCAAAACTCTTCTTTCTCTTCATCTGCACATCCTACTTGTGGTGCATATGTACACACCACGTTCAGCACCGTACTACCTGCTCCCAACTTCACGCTCATTACCCTGTCACTTTTCCTTCCGATGCTCACTAACTCCCCTTTCCACGTCTTGTCCAGGATAATGTCTACTCCATTCCTTCCTTGAGCATTCGCTCCGCTGTACACAAACTTGCACCCTGCACCAATATCCCTCGCCTTATCCCCCTTCCATCTCGTCTCCTGTACACACAGCACTCCTATCTTCCTCCTCCATCACATCTGCCAACTCCCGACCTCGTCCCATCAGACTTCCCACATTTAACGTTCCCACTCTGACTCTGAGGGCTAGCTTCTTTGGCCGCTCCCGCCCTTGACGCGGTAGCCCTTGCATATTTCTCACAGGAGTTAGGCGAGGCCCCTGCGCATCGCTTCCGGGGGACGCCCTAGCATTTTCCGAAGCTAAATTTGAACGAATAGTCATGTTTGGTTTTGGCAGGGCTTTTTTTTATGGCCGGATGCCCTTCCTGATGCCAAGCCTGAAACAATACACTATTTATTATAATTTCCAGAATGATAAATAATTCCTTTAATAGCATACTCAGAGTCCCAAAGAATTAAGAAATCCTTTTGAACATCTCATACACTGTTCAAAGCATTTTTCAAAGCCTTCATCGCCATCATCATAATAAGGATCTCTTATTATTAGTTCTTTCTGAGGATCATTGTAACCAAAGAGTTCAAGAGTTTTTCACTTTTCCTTTGTGTTTTTTAAATGGGTCACAACAGAACCTGCCCATATTCAAACTGCTGAAATCCATGTTTATCTAAAAAGAAAAAAAAACATATGTAGCTTAAAAGCCAGGGTTGGGTTCAATTACACAAAATGGAAACAATTGCAATTTTTTATATTTTTCTTCATTAATTACAGTTAGTATTGTACTTCATAATTTCAAGATCAATTGCAATTACAATTAATTTTGTCTGAATCAATTACAGTTACACAAATATAACTATCTATTCTATATATTTAAATATATATATAAAATAAATATATATCTATATGTAAGTACAGTATAACTAAATAAACTATCAAAGGTTTATTTTCATTGGATGATGTATGACTACCAGATCTAGGGGTATAATTTTTAACAATTGACATTAATTGATCAATTACATCAGTTATAGCTCAAAAATCAATTACAATTACTTATTTTTATTTTATTTTGAATCAATTACAATTAGTGGAAATTAGGATCAATTAATTAAAAATATAATTATAATTAGTCATTGTATCCAACCCTGTTAAAAGCTGTTTTTGCTTAGATGGCACAAATAAAATTTGGAACCTACCGATCTTGTTTCAGAGGTCTACAACAAGGAAAAATGTGCAATTTGATTTACAGATTGGAATAAATACAGATGCCAAAAAAATCCTTGCTCCAAGGTTTAAATAAGCTTATTTTCACATGGGTACATACTGTTGTACACAATAAATAAATACACAAAGTTAAGTAATTCTATTAAAACTCGTCTAACTCTTAAAACTGAACTTATTCTATAGGGTAGTACCTATAGCCTAGTATAAGGTAATTATATACATACATAGCTTTACCTTTAAACAGGATAGCAGGTTCGAAGTTCTTCACACTTTTGAATGTTCATATAAATTAATTAATTATGTAATTTAAATTACCTATCTTATATAATTCTCTGAAATATAGAAAAAAAAAAAAATTTATAATAGGGCTGGATACTTATTCAACCAAATAACTGGGTTAGGTTAAATTAGATAATTACCATTTTTTTTTGAAAATTAGCAGACATTATACAGGGTGTCCGAGAATTATCTGTACAATTTTTGGCTGTTATTAAAAGTCAACCATGAAGTGTAGAAATTCCAGTGTTGTCCCATTTTACAGAGAATCTCATTTAAGTTTTTTCTGATACCAAGTTTTGACAAGTTTTTTTAGAAATTTCAGTGTGTCCAAAAATTATCTGTACAATTTCATCTTTTAATAAAATTCTTGATAACACACGTAAAATTCTTAAACAAGATTATTTAGAATCTGTATTTTCAAAAGTTTCTTTTATTAAAGTAACGTTGTTACAAACATTCGATATGTGCACCATCAGTGATTCGCAAAACATCCAATTGATACTCCAAATGTTGCCATGTACGCTGTAGCATATCCACATCAATTCGCTCAATAGTAGCTGTGATTCTTGCTTTTAAATCATCAATGTCTGTCACCCGCATATTGTACACAAGATCTTTGACGAATCCCCAAAGAAAGAAATCACAGGGTGTGATGTTGGGAGATCTAGCCAGCCAATGAATTGCACCTCCACAGCCAATCCACCTGTTTGGGAATGTCTCATTCAGGGACTTACGGACGATCAAAGCCCAATGTGGCAGTGCGCCATCTTGCTGAAAAATGATGCATGGATGCAGTGCTTCCAATTGTGGATAGACAAAGTGTTGCAACATGTCCAGGTAGGTATTGGAGGTCACTGTTGATTCACCGAAGAAAAATGGTCCAATCATGCGATCATGTAACAGGCCACACCACACATTAACTTTAGGACTGTCTCTGATGTGCTCTTCTATGCAATGTGGATTTTGTGACCCCCATATGCGCACATTTTGTTGTTTACCTTGCCTGAAACATGAAAAGTTGCCTCGTCCGAAAACATGATTCTTGCCAAGAACGCATTGTCCTGGTTGACTCTGTCAAGCAGAGTCATTGCAAATTCCTTACAGGAGACCTTATCTTCTTGCGTAATCTATTGCAAGATTTGCAACTTGTAAGGATGCAACTTCAAACATTTACGCAAGACATCATGCACTGTCGAACGAGGTATCTGTAACTCTTGTGATGCAATTCTTGTCGACTTGCGTGGACTGCGAACAAAAGCCTCTCGAATGCGCTTGACATTTTCAAAAGACGTTCGAGGCCACCTGCTCCTTTCTTATACTCTACACTTCCAGTTTCCTTAAACCTTTTATACTAAGCTCGTATGGTTACTCTTGATGGAGGGTTTCTGTTGTAATTAGTTCTAAACCTTCGTTGAACTTGTGTATCTGATTTTGTTTCGATAAACCATTCAACACACTGTGGATTCATTAAGGATGAGGTGTGTGTATGAATATCTGAAAAAGAAAAACTTGTCAAAACTTATCAGAAAAAATTTAATGAGTTTCTCTGTAAAATGGGAACACTGGAATTTCTACACTTCATGGTTGACTTTTAATAATAGCCAAAAATTGTATAGATAATTCTCGGACACCCTGTATATCTCAGTAAGATAATGGTGGAAAAAGGTACTTGGTCAAAATGGAGGTGGGTATGGTCCACTGAAATGGCTGTAGCATCTATACTAACTTAATCAACACTAAAAATCTTGTTTTAGGTTAAGGTAGACATGTGTATCCAAAATTGGGTGAAAGGAGAAAAAATTGGTTGTGACATCAAATGACCTACACAAGGTCAAAGGTCAAAAATAAGATCAACTTTTTTTTTTGACCACTGAGGTAAAATATGAATAGAAACAAAGTTGTAGATCTGCTTAAAAGCTTTAAAATAGTGTTTAAATGGTCTCTGTAAGTGCAATAGGAGCCAAGATATTTCATGTTGAAATATGGTATGACCTTGGAAATTGACCTTTTTTTTACAAAATTCGAAGGGCCATATCTCCGGAACCATATGACCTAGAGTGTTGAAACAAGTATCATTCTGTAAGATCTATAAGTGTGCCAATATAAAAAAAAAATCGGTGATGGTCACATTTTTTTCGCTGTTGAACTGACATGCGATGACCCCTAGGCTACTAAGTGGTAAATAGTAAGTTTCATGGACACCAGGTTTTTTGGACTGCTGATTGGCTGAGTTGGTAACATATATAGGTAATAAGTAACCAACCTAGAATAGGGTCATTCCACTGTAATGCTTATTTCATTTCGAAACAACTTTTTACAACATATTTTGGTATTTCTTTACTATTACACTGGTCTCCGGTAGAAATTTTTAAAAGCTGGTTTTCAATTTTTTTCAGTGTGCTGAATTAAAAAATGATACTCATTTCCGTCACAAGTCACAACATTAGGGGTTAGGTTAGGTTGCTTTAGGTGTGGCCAATTTTGAAGGTGAAATTTGTTTTTCCTATGGTTTTTGATATGTTTTGTATTAATCTGACTTTTAAAATCTTCAGGAACCACTTATTTTTGTGATTCTCCCCATCCAAAAACTCCCGGTTCCCACTGGGGGTCCCCCAGGTAAAAAAGGGTAGAAAGTTTTAAAAGCTTTAAGCTTCAATAACTCTTTAACAAATCATTTGCGATGGAAATGAATATAATTTTTTAATTCAGCACATTGAAAAACATTGAAAACCAGCTTTTAAAACTTTCTACTGGAGACCGGTGTAATAGTAAATATTTACCTATATTTTAATGAAGCTCACTGAAAAAAGTAGTTGAGGTTTTAATTTTTTGGTAATTATGCAGCTAAGGGATGTAGCTGAGTTCAGTGATAATTTTTGTTTTTTTCTGCATGGTTTTTCATGCTTTGTGTAGTAGATATTGTTAATAGTTGTGGAATTATGAAAAGACACCAGTTTTAAAGTGTTTTGGATAGACAAGTACCACTGCACAAAGCACGAAAAAGTAGCAGAGAAAAAACCAAGAATTATCACCAAATAATGCAAAAAAAAATAATTAAAGCAACCTAACCTAACCTCACCTTGCAAACACCTAAGAATCTAACCTGACAAACATTACCATTATTTTATTGAAGTGGCTCTGGAACCTGCAAGCAGGTTCTGCAGCTTACAGGCTACAGAACTTGCACACAGGTTCCAGAGCCTATATACTGTACATGTAATAGCTACAGAACCTGCTAGATTCTAGCAAGGATTTCAAACTGTATGGACTGTCAGAATTGTGCAGAAAGATTTTTAGCTTATGAATGGAGGCATAAGTATAGAATCTGTGGTTAAATTATTTCTTATGTTGTGCTGATATATAGTCTGTGGTCAAATTCAGAAAATGTAAATTTGTTCCTGTTTATGTCATCTTATGGTGGTTAAGGCGACTGTATGCCCTTGATAATTGGTTAGGTTAACCTCTTAATGAACTTTTTCTTTTCACAAAAACATGATAATACAAACCTATTTTTTTATATATATATATTTATAAAGTTTATTTGATGCTGAACCCCGCAAGGGGGTTCTAAGCTCATGCTCTTGAGTGCTCTTTGTGCTCGTTTGTACGTGCTTGTTCCTGGAGGTTTCACGTGCGCCCTCCCGGCCCTAGCACCCAAGGATGATGGGGCTCGACCCTGCAGTCCTTGTCATCCTTGGTCTTTTTCCACTTCTACTGTCCCCTCCACCCTTTCTTTTTCCTCTGTCTTTCCTCTCACTTTTTCTTTGTTTTTCCGCTGAGATATGCCCTTTAAATAGAGGCGAATCGGTTCTTCCTAAAAAAAAAAAAAAAAAAAAAAAAAAATTTGATGCTGAAGTGCGAAAAAACATTTGATAACAAAAATTCTTTATTTTAAAAAAAAGTACAAGGCAATAAATCCTCTCTAAAAAATTTGCCTGAATTAACTCAGGCTTAATTGTAAATAGCAAAATATAATCATAGGCTTTTTTGACCAATACAACCAATAATTAGGCTTTGCAACAAGCCCTTGAAGCATTGTTATTAAAAAAAAACTTATCTCATCACTATTTGTTTCTGTCCAGTCACTGTTTCTATTCTGAACTGCATAACAATTTGTTTCTTTTACAATATCAATCAACTCATCATCAAAATATAAGTTGAAAAAAATCTTATGCATTTCCATCAGATGGAATGTTTGAGTTTAGAGGATTGACTGTGAAAGGAAATCTTGGAGGAACTATTGTTGATTGCGTCACTTTTTGCCATGTGCGGCAACTGTTCAAATCATCATCTGAATCACTTTCTGCTAAACTTTCTGTATAACTAGAATCACTGCATTCATTTTCTGAACTGCTCAAATGTAGATTTTCACTGTCATCTAACAAAAATTCTTCTTCACTATCACTTTGCATGTTAGAGGGCTAAATAAATGCTAAATAACCAATTTTATAAATGGCTTGCTTTAGCAGACATGATGACAGAAACAGTAGGCACCAGACTGAATCATGCATATTAGAGGCAGGCATGGGCTGGAATGCTTCAAACATACAAACGCACACAGTCTAGTTGTACTCCAAGCCATGACCAAACTATGTCATGAAGTGATAATTGACCAATCAGAGTGGATGCACAAATAATCTCGTGCAAATAAATTGATTCCCAAGTATACTCAGGCAAATTTTCTCAAGCTTGTGTAAGCAAACCCGATTATACTCTGGCAAATTTGTTGAGGTTAAGTCATGATCTACAGATCTACAAAAGCTAAGGCTAACAAAGACCCTAAGATCCACTCAAATATTAGCCTGAGAAAAAGAAGAGAATAAGGGGTTAACCAATCATTAAGGGCATACAGTTGACCTAACTGACCTTTCAATTGACCTAACCAGGCATTCAATTAACCAGGGTCCACAATTTGTTTGTTTTATTTAGTAGCTTTAAGCAATAATGGCTGGTTGTCCTGCTCATGACTCCAGATTCCTGGGATCTTGGGAGCATTGCTCCAGTAAATTTGACCATGAAAAAAAGTAAATTTGGGTTTGGGTTTTGTTCATCCGCTAGACGTTATGCAATTTTTTTGTGTATACGTTCTTGTACAAACCAATTTTTTTAAATTACAAATTTAGTTATTTTAAGTTTAGTTGGTAATTCCATATTTAACAATTATTTTTATTTTTTGTTAAGCTTCAATGTTTTGATAATTAAAATTTTATTAAAACATTTTTTTTTTTAATATAAAATTATCAGGATTGGACTATGTTCCATTGATCTCGGCCAGGTTTGATAAATTGGCCAGATAATTACTTGTGCGGTTTTAAGTAATCCACCATGACTCTAGAATTGAAAAGTTTAGTTAAGTTTAAACTTACTTTTACTTACTTTAACTTACCTACTTTTACTTACTCTTCCTTACTTTTACTAAGTTTAAAGCACTTACTTTTACTTACTTTCATTGTACTATATTTACTTACTTTTACTCACTTTTACCATACTATATTTACTAACTTTTACTTATTTTGTATTTTTTCAGGTAGTCAATAATCAATAATGGATCCTAATATTGATGAAGTTGGAGAGAAAAGTGAGGGTGTTAAAAGGGGTTACTTTTGTGGTCAATGCAACAAATATTGAAAGAAGCAAAACTGGGAGGAACATTTTAATTCCCAAAAAAATATTTGTTATAATACAAGAGGTCCCAGAGTTTGGGCCCACAGCTTAGATATTGCAGTAAAGAAATACCAGGATGAAGTGCAGCAAAGAGATACGGCAAAGCAGTCATTTAGTTTGTTCACAAAATGTGCTAGTGCTAGACCTCAGAAAAATGAACCAACTTCATCGACTGCTAATCTAGAAAATGAAACTTTTTCACTAGATGTTTCACAGACTGAAGAAAATGCTTCTCCTCCACCTAAGAAACAAAAGGTAAGTGAGGAATCTGCGCATCAGACTAACAAAACTGCTTTAGAGGAATTTGAAAATTCCCAAATCCAGAAGACATTGAATGCAATTTTGCGCCTAACAAAAGAAACTCACCAAGCTGTTGTGGTTAATAAAGAGAAGAGTCAAAATATGCCTTCAAGTTCAAGTGTTGCATCCAAATCTAATAAAGCAAAAAGCAACAAATTTGACATTTCCATAGCCCATTTAAGCAAGTGTAAATCAATACAAGAAATCCTGAACAATGATTTGATCAAATCTACATTCAAATTGGTGGAAAAGAAGGACCTAGGGCATGCTGATGATTCATTTTCAGTACCAAGTGATATAATGGAAAACATTCAAATAGTGACACTAATATGCCTGATGTAGATATAGCTGTTGAGGATGAAGATGATGATAATCAAGAAGATATTGATGATGCTTCTGATGATAAAATGTTTACATTATATTGCATAGCTTGCACAGACCCCAAAGCATGTGCTTCAGACAAACATTCTAACATAAAAGGTTACTTCAATGTTAAAGATTTAACCTATGTATGCAAACAAGGAGAAAATCAAGAGAGATGGTTTAGAAATCTGAAAACCCACCTGAAGAGACATTTAATTAAACTTCAGCATCATCAAAGAGCTGCTGTTTATGAAGTGATGAAAACATCTTCTCGGAACACTACTAAACGCATAGAAGACTTATGTGGCAACATCTTATACTACATAATGAAAACAAACACTGCATGGGCTCTATATCCAGTACTTCTAGCTGTATTACATAGGTCAGGTTGTGAGGTTGGAAATTTGAATCATAGCACACATGCATGCGAGACAATTTGTGAGCTATTAGATAATCAACTTAAAGAACAAACTGTAAAGTGGTTCTTAGAACAAACTTCAGTAACAATAACAGCTGACATTGGAACAATTTTGGGATTAAGCATGCTAGTTGTATTAGTTATGAGTGAAGAAGATAAGACTGTAAAACTTGCTGGGATAAATTTAGTACGCAGCAAATCAGGAGTTTATTTGGCCAATGAAATTTTTGATGTGTTGAAGTCTCCTAATCACTTGAAACTATCTGAAGAAGCAATTAAATCCAAGGTATCTGGAATGGTTGGAGATGGGGCTTTTTGTAAGGACAACGAGCCATTTAAAAACGAAATGAAAAAGTTGTTTGGAGAAAATTTCAAATTTCGATGGGACTTAATGCATCTTGTGAACAGAGCCCACGTTGATGCATTGAAGAAAATTTGTAAACTAAGTGAGCTTTTAGACTATTCAGAATCACACTTCAAATCTGAGATCAGGCCTTGACTATACCAATATGGTTCTTGACAATATCATTGGTTTTAAGAGACCAAAACTCAAATCTGATATTCGCATGGTTAATTACGAATTTGATCAATTTGACAGATTTGTGGAAAATTGTGTGTTTTTTGATCATCCACAAGAGAAAGAAATTAGTGCCAAGTTCTATGTATTGATTTCCTATGTAACAAAGATTATGTTGCAAGTAGCTCAAAAAACCACAGTTAGTGCAGAATTTGTAGAAAATATATTTTATAAAGAAGGAGGGAAAACTGTTATGTTAAGAGTGATGGAAACAATTTCCAAATTAGCTAATGGAGGAAATGCAAATGATGTAGTTTCTGAATTTAAGCACGATACCACAGGGCAGCAAAAGGAACTAACAGCTGAGGATTACATCTTAAATGAAGTTTACAAATACATCAAGAAACGTTCTGATTACTACCAGGTTGCTGAAGTTGCTAGACCATCCAGAACCAGATCTGAAAGTAGTTTTACTTTTACAAAAGACTCAGTGATAAATTGGCTGACAGAATATATAGAACAGCTGTGGAAAGGAATCACAGAGAGATTAAAGCATTTTGATAAAGATGGATCAACTGCCTGGAGTGAAGCACCAGCTGAAGGGACATTCTCCATTCTTGGTTACATTGTTGAACACAAAGGATCCATTAAGCCATCTCATTTGACTAAGCTGTGCAGAATTGTGAAGGAGGGTCCAGCTCCAGGCACTAGATCTGCTGTAATGATCACACAGAAAGCCATTGATCAGTGGCCAAGCATACATGGTGGTAAATTCACAACAAATGCCTACATGCAAGGTCTAACATCGTCCACTGTTGCTGCTGCAATGAATAAATAAACTTAAGGTGTTATAAACTGTACATTATTGTATTATTATGTTTAGCTAAAACAATTTGTAATTGGTATGTCGTCAATTCAAGAGTTTACTATCATTAACCTATCTAGTGGTGTAAGGGAAAAAAAAGTAAATTCAGAGCTGTGCTCCAGTAAATTTGTTCAAATCTGGAGTCATGGTCCTGCTGCTCCTACCTTCATGAATTCTTGTGGTGGCGCATAATTAAGGAAAATGGCAAAAGCTATTTTAACAACTACTTGGATCTTATTCTACAGAAATATCACATTTAAAAACTTGTCAGACTTGCATTTTATACTTTGCATGTTTTAAATAAATATAACCACTAGTGATGTAGGTCACATCCGCATCCGCGGAACATCCGCACATTTTCTCACATCCGCGTCTGCATCTGCACTTTGGACTGCGGATGTCGTGCGGATGTGGACCGTTGAGATAAAACGTCATTAATAAGCGGAAATTATCAAATTCTACTATATTAATAGAACTAGTTCATTGTGCGCAAAAGTGATGCAAGCGACAAGACGAGAGGCTGTTCTTGTATGAAGTTACTCTCTTGCAACCTACTTAGATCCACGTTACAAAGCTAAGTTATTTTCACCTAGTACTGGGTGATCAAAAAGTAACGCAACCCATGGGAAAATGATTTATTTCAGAGCAAGTGCTGGAAGTGGGCACCGTTCTGTGCTTCACACAAGTGGATACGGCGATTCATGTTCTTAAAGACCCTTAAAGATCCAAGGTGTATTTCATCTTTTTCATATATTCACCACCTGCAACAGAAGGAAAAAATCAATTATGTGCGTTTCTCCATGGGTTGCGTTACTTTTTGATCACCCTGTACATTAGAACGAGTTAAATCATCACTTGGCAAAGCAGTTGAAGAGCTTCAATATCTTGAATCTGTCGCTTTGCCACCCACCAAAAGAATAAAAGTTTCAGTGACAGAACCAACACCTTCAACAAGCAAATCTATCACAGAATCTGTCTCTCAGTTTCTTGAGTCAAGCAGCAACATGATGAGACCTACGCGATGTCAAAAGATGTAGTAAAAATGATCGAGAGCTATCACCAAGAAAAACGCCTCGCTGCATGTGACAATCCTATTAGTTGGTGGAAAAATACGCAGAATATCTATCCATACTTGAGTAAACTTGCAAGGAAACATTTAGCCTGTCCTCCAACAAACGTACCAAGCGAGAGATTATTTAGCAGTGCTGGATTAATATATGATGAAAAGAGAAACAGACTGGCAGCAGAAAAGGCAGAAAAATTAATGTTCCTTAAGCATAACCTTCCTATAATTAAGTTTGAACATTAAACAATGAACATCTTAGTTTACTTTATTTTAATTACTCATTTATAAATATGCCTAATAAAACTTTAAACTTAATATAAATAGTTATCAAGCTAATTAAAGATCTCTTTCTATAAGGGTGGAGGTTGGGGTGCATTTGAGTTGGGTTCACGTCCCGCATCCTGGTAACACAATTATGGTTTCTAATTGTGGCTGAAACTCAACAAAATATAACGAATTTATTTGCAGACGAATTCACTGATTGATTTCTATATTAGTTAGATGCTTGATATTATTTTATATGTTCAGAGAAATGTACAGCAATTATTGTACAATTAATCAATTATACTACATTATAGCTACAGCTCTCTCTATATAATAACTTATTATATACGTTAAACACAACAAATCTCGAATATATCCTAAAAAATAACGAAAATGTAGACATCCGCATCCGCGGATGTTGAAAAAATGACATCCGCTACATCACTAATAACCACACCATTGTCCTGAATAATAATCTAACCATAGATTCTATACTTAGGCCGAAATAGGTTCATAATATTATCTATAATATATCATAATCACAACAATTCTGACAAACAACATGCCCGACAGGGCATGAAAACAGCAATGTTGGCACCTCTGCTTAATGGGGAATCCTCTTGCCAAGCAAGTGAATGATTTTATTTTTACTTGGCCAGCATAATATACAGTATATATAGGGTTTCACCAAAGTTGCGTATCATAGGAATTTTCAGTGTTGATTATATTATTTTTTTTCTTTTAGGTAGGGGATGGCTGTGAAACTAACAATAGACGAGAGGGTGAGCTTGGTTTTAATGCATGGAATACTAGGTACTACAAATCGATGAATCAGTACAGAATTTAACCCTTTAACTGTGCCATACGATTTCGGCAATATTCCCACGGATGTGCATTAAGTCACTAAAAAATGAAAGTGCTAATAGGAATTTTTCTATTACTTTTCTAGTATGAAAATACATGAGAAATCCATATTTGGCAATAAAATGCCTCAAAAATGTGATTATCTAGGAGAAATTTATGATTTTATATAAAGTGAAAAAAAAAAAATTTTTTTTTGCTTTTGCCATAATTTGCAGATAAACTTGCCAGAATAACTCAGATAGTCAAAATGTATTCCAAAGGCATAAACCTTGCCTGAAAACCTAGTTACATATCACTACTAATCATTTTTACCTGTAAAATTCAACCCATGTTTGAGGTGAATTCTAGTAAAATACACGTCATTTGGATTCATACTGGGTAAAAAAACCAAACGTGTATTCATTCAGTTATAATTTTGCTGTATACAGTGGAACCTTGCTTAACGAGCATAATTCGTTCCCGAATTGTGCTCGTTATGCAAAATGCTCGTTAAGCAAGGCAATTTTTTCCATAGGAATCAATGTAAAATATGATAATGCGTTCCATGCTTAAAAAATACTTAAAATAATATTTATAATGATATTTAAAGGCGTTTTTTAAATTATTATTGCATGAAATGAGAAGATTATTAATAAAAATTAACCCAAAAGAGAATGTAAATAATTAGTAAACGGTGAAATTTATAAATAACTTACGAAGAGAGAAGGTGCTCCTGACGCACGCAAAGGAAATGAAGAGACAGGGGAGGAGGAGAGGGTTATTGAGGGGAAGGAGGAGAATCGTCTTCGTTCAATGCAATAACATTCTCGACGAGCTCACAGTCACTAGCTTTAAATTTTTTAGAGGCACTTTCACTTTCTTTTGGATCCTTTTTCACGAGGAAACTGTCTAGAGACATTTGTTTTTGTCTACGCTTTAAATTTTGACGAAATATTTTGCTCGTTAAGCAAAGTGTCGCTCATTATGCAAGGTAATTTTCCCCCATTCTTTTGCTCGTTATACGAATTTCTCGTTATACGAGGCACTCATTAAGCAAGGTTCCTCTGTATATATGAAAATTGAATATAAAATATACAGAAAGTATCATATAACAATAAAAGTTGCAATGCTTCATTCTGGAGGAGAGAAGTACATGTTGAAAAAAAAGCAAAATAGTTATAGTACTGTATGTACAAATGGTAAATATACAGTACACAAATCATGAGAGCATTATAAAATCTGAACACTTGCAATATACAAAATATGTACAAAACATAAAATTACATTACATTAAATTTTTTACAGCCATGGACTACAGTCACTTTACGCGGTTAAGGACAAAAAATGTTGGTGAATAAAGTTGCCAAATGTGGTTAAAGGGTTAAATTAAAATTTAAATTCTATATGGATTCATCAATTTGTTGTACCTGGTATTCCATACATTAAAACCAAGCTCACCCTCTTGTCTATTGTTAATTTTACAGATATCTACTGCTAAAAAGAAAAAATAATACAGTCAACACTAAAAATTCCTATGATACATGACTTGTGCTTTGTGTACCACCCTGTGTATATGTGGTGTATATATATATATGAGGTAGCTATAACTAACACTTTTTTGGTAAAAGTTCATTAAAATTAATTGAAACCTACGTGAAAATTACTGACTGACTGGTTAGGTCAACTGTACACCCTTAATGATTGGTTAGGTTAAGTTGTGATATTTTCATTTAAACTAACGAAAATATCACAACTTAACCAATCATCAAGGGTGTACAGTTGACATAACCAGGCATTCAATTAACCTAACATAGTGTAGTGTATCATGGCACCTATATTTAACCCTTTAACCACTTGTACTATCGAGTCTGTAGCTATTACATGTATGTGGGCTCTGGAACCTG
The DNA here is from genome assembly GCA_023014485.1 of Bathynomus jamesi. Classification (NCBI taxonomy): domain Eukaryota; kingdom Metazoa; phylum Arthropoda; class Malacostraca; order Isopoda; family Cirolanidae; genus Bathynomus; species Bathynomus jamesi. The sequence goes on along the minus strand of JAJOZX010001369.1, from coordinate 16,601 downwards.
CTTGCAGGTTCCATAGCCTGTAAGCTGCAGAACCTGCATGCAGGTTCTGGAGCCAGTTCATTATTTTATAGATCCATGTATTTATTCATGGAAGAAGTTGGTGTGATGTTTGTTACACAAATGCAACCTCCACTGTCAGGTTAAGTGTTATTTACATAAATCTCCGTGAATTGGGTAATGTTTTCTACACTTGCTATATATGAGGTTGTAGGTCTGTGTTTAAAGAAATTATAAATACCCAGTTTAATAAAAAAAATATCTTAAAATGATATACAGCAATTTGTGTGTATGATGCTTGTGACAAAAAAAATGAGATGCTTGTTACCTTCTGGTTTCACTGGTTTTACATAACATTTCAGACAAACTTAATCATATCTTTTTCTCTCTCCTTACTAAATGTTGTTTGTTTCGGCTTTGCCCGAAACTGGTGACCCCTAATTATTCATTTATATTATATATATATATATTATATATATATATATATATATATATATATATATATATATATATAATCAGGTCATTCCATAAGTAATGTTGGTTTTTAGATTGGAATTTAAAGGACAAAAAACTCAACTGAAACTTTTTAATCTAGTATGTATATACAGTATTTTCCATCGGAATCAATGACACTCTGCCAATGTCCTACAAGCTTTTCAATGCCATGTTTATAAAATTCAGGTGGTTTTGAGACAAAAAATGTACAAAGACTGGTGTGCAGGTCATCTAAAGAAGTATACTGTTTCTCGTCAAGATAGTTTTGTAGACTCCTGAAGAGATGATAATCTGAAGGCGCAAGGTCTGGAGGATGTGGAAGTTTTTCCCACTCAAGCTCCTCAATTTTTGCAGAAGTGATCCGAGCGGTATGAGGACGTGTGTTGTTGTGGTGGAACACAATTCCTTTCTGATTAACCAAAGAAGGTCTCTCTTCTTTTAGTGCAGTGTTCAATCGATCCAGTTGTTGACAGTAGACTTGAGTGGTGATTGTTTGGTTGTGTGGTAAGGTTTCAAAGTGTATTACACCACCTTATCCCACCAAACACTAAGCAACACCTTCCGAGGGTGAAGATTTGGTTTTGGCTGTGGTGTTGCTGGTTCTCTAGCACAAACCCACTGTCAGTGGCACTTAACATTCTGGTACAGTATCCACTTTTCATCACCAGTCACTAAACAGTGCAAAAATGGATCTTGGAGTTCATGGGAATGAAGAGCTGTGCTAATGTTTACCCGCACCCTCAGATTGTCGACTGACAATTCATGTGGCACCCATTTTCCTAACTTAGGCACTTTCCCGAGTTGTTGCAAATGTCGATGGATGGTGGACGGGGCTGAATTGAGCTTCTGGGCCAATTCTTTGACAGTTGTTGAACAGTCTTCTTCAAATGCGGCTAACAGCAGGTCATCATCAAACTCAGTAGGGCATCCAGAGCATGCTGCATCTGTCAAACAGCAGTCACCATTCCTAAATTTTTCAAACCATCTTTGACATTTCCTCACATACAGAATATCATTGCCATAAACATCCTGAATGTTTCGCGTTGCTTCAGTAGCACTATTCCCTTTTTTGAACTCTTAAAGCATTATATGCCTGATATGCTCTTCTGATACTGCCATGTTTATGAGGGGTTCACATAAAGCAAAACACACGTCTTCACTGGTCAAGGTCTGTAAAGTCAGGGCTGGATTAACCCATAGGCTGGATTACCCTCAATTTTTTTAGGCCTTTCAATTTTGTTGACAATTTTGTCAGTAATTTTGTTCAATGTTGTTTACATGGGTCTAAAAACCATATATCCTACTAACATTTAAAATGTAATTTTTATTAATGCAAATGCAAAGAAAGTGAATTACAACAATAAAAATTTTTAATTGATAAATTAATGTAAGTTGGAGAAATTCGGTTTACTCCGGTTATATCTGAGTAGTGCTTTTCAATGGTGATGGTTAGTATCGGTTAGTGACAGCGTCATTTTTTGGTGATTAGGCTATAAAACGCAATGCTGTGAAAACGCAATACTATGAAAACATGTTCTATTTATATATAAAAACTAAAAAAAACACCAGAACATGATCTAAAAATAGTGTATAATGTTATCAGAACCTTTATTTATTCAAATAATACATTTTCAACTACTACAAATCGAGATGAAGTAAAAACAGCTATAGGCCCTATTTGATATTACCAACTGTTTTAAACTCAAACAGCTTGTAAATCTTGCATTGTAAATCTTGTAAATCTTGCATTTTATATCTTGCATTGGTTGTTTGAACTGAAATAATTATTAACCCATTATAACCCATGATCCACATTTGGGGACCATGTCATTTTTCTTCTTTTTCTTTTAACATAAATATAATTAGCCATAAAAAATGTACTGATATTGTCAATACATGTTTATTCTTTAACTTGTAACACACACTCTTTTTGGTTGGTAGCCCTGAAGCCAGGAATGTATGAACAAAAGATGAAATTTTAGAGGTAAGTTGATTTTTGGTTTGGCTCATGTTTGCATTGGTTATTTCAGAGGAAGAACATTGCATAGCAACTTGATACATACACTTCACATTCCTTGGTGTGCATATTTTTGAGATAAAAGATTTATAAAAGTGATGTTGACAATTATGAAAGAGTTAGAGACATTAGAATCCTGGTCCACAATTGAGTACCATGGGCACTAGGCCGGGCTGAAACTATAATTTTTGTTTGATTTTAATTTATCAGAGTGACTAACAGTTGGCTTTTGATATAAAAATAAGATTCCTGAAAAAATAATTGGTGGCCACCAACGTGTGTCTGGCCACCCCCGTTTTTGTAAAAACATCTAATGCCGCACTAGCAAAATCAGGAAAATGGCAATATCTCTTCTTCTGAACATGCAAGAGAGATGGTTTGCATACTAAAAGATCAGAATTTGATTTAGAACAAATTATTAAGAGTGGTATTTTTTCATAAAACCTTTAGTTTTTGAGTTATTTTAGAAAAACTAATTTTTTGGGCCCATAGACCCCTTTCAACTGAATGTCAACACAATAAAACATTCTCAAGCTGCAAATTGACATGTATTAGTGGTTTTCAATCAGCAATCAAAATCAATCAAAATCAGCCATTTTAAATTCATTGAAAATGCTTTTTGACATTCCAAAACGCCAAACATTAAATTATGCAATTAACAAATTGTCATTTTGTCATATTTTAGCATGATAAATAATAATCTAGAACTTAAAATTTTTTTAGACACAAAATCTTTCATTAATTTACGTGATCTAATTTTGTTTCTAATAAGACCATCTCTACGCTCATGACCTACAACAGCCAAGGATGCTTCAGTGACAAGCTTGATGTGTCTTTCAACATTCTGACTGTGGCACTCGTGATCCAGTTTCAATGCGGTATTAATGATATCACGCAGTTCATCATTACTGAATTCTTTTAATACAGGTGGAACAGTTTCCCATTGGGACATAGCAGACAGCTTGTGGTATGCAGAAGCTTTGAAATTGATGATTGGCTTTCTAAAGACCCTAACATTCTCATCTATAGCAGGATATTCATCAGTACCACCTTCATGATCCTCTTCATTCTCATCATCACTTTCAATTATTCCACCTGCAAAATCATTGCTACTACCAGATTCATCATCAAAATCCTCTATAACTCCCCTCAGACACAGAACTTTATTGACAGCACACCTCCTCACCTCTTCATCTTCATCAGCCAGCATTCCAACTAAAATATTTTCACCATGAGCAAAATAGCTGTTATTGTTTAATATGTCATAACAAATTTCTCTAATTTTCCTGTCAGGGAATTTATTTACTCTTTGGATCATATTGAATAGGTTTCTTGACCCATCACTTAGCCTCTTATTAGCCTTGATATTGAACCAACTGTGAAAGTATACTTTGATGATGAATTCTACTATGATTTTGAGGTTCTTACTGGGTCTTTTTTGTGAAACATAAAAGCGAAGAATTCTACAGGCTAAGGTGAGCCATCGAGAGTGATTTAGCAGGCCAACTTCTAAGAGTGCAAGGTCTTCATCCACTTCACCAGTAATAATTGCCCAGCAGATGCATCGTAGGCAATTTCCCTAAAGGAAACTGTTCTGCTGGCATAAAACGTACATCACCAAGTACTTTAGCAACTGTTTTCCTTGTAGAAGTCATACTTTATATTGCAAATGTTGAATTCAATGACAAATTGCAGTTGGAAACTTATAACAAAGGCACCTGAAAAAAAAAAAGTTTTCAATTTATTACGTTTAAAAAAAGTTCATGAAGCAGCCGCACCCTCTATTCTTTAATCATGCATAATGGATGCAAGATAACAAGGAAAAGTCATATCATGTGATCACTATGTCCATGTCAACATCCTTTTAGAGCAATGTTAGTAATCAAAAAGCCAAATCATGCTTATTTTAGAATTTCTTTTGTCACTAAGGTCTGTCGAAAGGGGGTCTATGGGCCCCAAAAATTAGTTTTTCTAAAATAACTCAAAAACTAAAGGTTTTATGAAAACATACCACTCTTAATAATGTGTTCTAAATCAAATTCTGCATCTTTTGGTATGCAAACCATCTCTCTAGCATGTTCAGAAGAAGAGATATTGCCATTTTCCTGATTTTGCTAGTGCGGCATTAGATGTTTTTAAAAATGGGGGTGGCCGGACACACATTGGTGGCCACCAATTATTTTTTTCAGAAATCTTATTTTTATATCAAAAGCCAACTGTTAATGACTGATTAATTCTATCTTGAGTTTCAGCCCGGCCTAATGGGCACTCCAGCAGCCATTTTTACGTTTTCTATGAATCATTCATAGAAAACGTAAAAATGAATGGAAAATGAATAAAATTTGTTTTTGAACTGAGCAATAAAGTTGGTCTTGCTAATTCATACTGGGCAAATTTTTCCAGTACACATTCTCATTTGAATTACCAACATTAGTTTAGTACTCATTGATTTTTTAAATAAATTGTGGTTGATTTCTGACAGTTATTTGAATGTAGTTTATACAATTACAAATGGTGATAGTACCCATATAAAGTGACTACCTACTTTGGATTACAAAATTAACACTAAGTATTAAATTTATGATGAATTATGACCCACAACTTAACAATTAGGTTATGTGTCTATAGATTTGTAATCAATAGTTATTTCTGGCAATTCCATAAGTGCTTGGAGATTTTTTTGCCTTCATTTTTCTAGTATTGTCATATATTTAGGCCCTTCCTTCCCATTAGCCTGTATGTAGCGAAACACGATAGATCTCCTCTTAGATATAACCTTCAGAAAATTTATGCTTAAACCCAGTAGGACTAGTTTAAACTTAATCTATCATAAAAAATGACATTACTTATGGGATGACCTGATATATACACACACACACTAGGGATATACTTCTATTGCTTTTTAGCCAATAACTGATACTGATAATTAAAAATGATATTGGCCGATAAGTGATACTGATACGGTACTGTATCCAACTAGGGTTTATTAGTTTGTCATATTTTTGTAACATATTCATAATTTATTTTCTGTGTTGAAAATTTGGCAACAAAGCAATAATCCTTTTCATTAAAGATGGCAACACGGCATTAGATGTCATAGTTTTGTTTGTTATACAATTGGACTGTGGGCCTATGTTGGGCTTAGTAAATGTGTTTTTAATCAGCTAGCTGGGTTAATATTGTGAGCTATGACTACAAGATAGTTTTTTGTTTTCTAGGCTTTATACCTATTTCTCAAAGGATTTACACTTGTTTGATTGGCTGTTTGAAAAAAAATTGGGTAAAACTTATGTGCTACATTTCTTAGGACCTAGGCTATGATTAACTTGTAGCATTAAACCAAACATATCCCCTCTCCTGAATATACAGAGCAGCTGCTAATTTTACATGAGAACTTAACCCTTGTGAAAAAAATAACGAGTTATGTGAAGTGATAAAATAATAAGATATTGGAAATTTCATCCTCTAAATAGTCTTTTATTTATAATTTTGGAAAAATCATACTTTTGAAATAATAGCTGATATTTTTAAAAATTGGCAGACACAGATACCATTAAAAATCTACTGATATATCGGTACATCCCTAATATATACTTTTAACAATAAATAAAACTCCCCAGAAATATCTGCTGGTTCCCCAATCCTTCAAGTGGTCTTTTGAATAGGGCACTGGCTTTTCTGTGCACACAGCCATACAGTCATAAGAACAAAATAAATTTTTATAGTGGGCACACTAGGGGCCACTTCAGCCCATCGAGGTGGCTCCACTATGTAAAAACTGCCTGTGCATTGGCAACAATCAATTTTTACAAAACTAACTAATTATCAATTTAAAACTAGAGATAGAATCTCTGGATCCAGAGGATCAAAGTCATAATAGGCTACTATCCACAAATATGTTACACACTATATCTATTTATAACTGACATGCAAATATATCAGATCCAAAGAATCCAGTCAATTTCATTACAGTACCCATCAATACCAGTACCTTGCCAACCAAAAATAAGTCACGGTCCATATCAGTTGCAGACCAAGTCACAATTTACAACCATATACATTACAATATATATACTTAGGAGGAAAAGTGTAGGTGTGGCTGTAAAGACTGTACAGTAATGTAGAAATGTGTGTGTGCACCCATTTTGGGTCTCCCATTTAAAGGGTTTGTGGGGCAAGTGAAGATCATGAGTTTTTCAATACCTCACAGTACTATGGGGGGCACCGCTCGGCAGAGGAATCTCTTTAAATGGGGTGTGTAAGGACAGAGAGTATCCCCTAACCCAAGATGCTGCCTCCCTATATCCCACAACACTTGTGTTGAACTGTGGGATTTATCACTTAAATGCACATAATATACATGAAATAAACTAGTACCATTCATGCAATAAAAATGGGCGTAAACACTATCACCAGATGTCCCTTGCAGACATCAAACTATCCAACCTTCTTTTGAAAGAATCAAGTGTATCTGAAGTCACCACTTCCTCTGTCAGACTGTTCCAAAACTTAATTACTCTGTTTGTAAAACTATGTTTTCTTAAATTTGTTCTACATCTTGGCTTGAATAATTTCATACTATGACCTCTAGTCTGGTTATTGTGATCTTTAATGAAAAGAGACTCAAAATCTATCTTATCCAACCCTTTTATCATTTTATACACCTCTATCTTATCCCCTTAACCTCCTCCTTTTTAATGAGAACATGTTTAGATACGCCAGTCTTTCCTTATATGTCAATTGTCTTAGAGATAGGATCATTCTTGTTGTTCGTTTCTGTACTTTTTCAAGTTTTTCAATATCTTGTATCAAATAGGGACTATTAAATTAAATGCAGTATTCAAGACGGGGTCTCACATATGAAATGTATAGTTGCTTTATAATATTGGGTGATTTGTATTCAATGTGTGTCTGCATGAGATTGAGTCTAGCATTTGCTTTATTTCTGATTTCCATACAGTGATTTGAGGGTTCAAGTTCATTAGTCACAGTGACACCCAAGTCTTTCTCTTTATCATCATTTTTAATCCAAATTCCATTCATATTGTATCAAAATTCTGGATTTTTTGGCCAAATATGCATAACCTTGCACTTATCAACATTAAATCTCATCTCCCACTTATCTACCCAGGCTGTTACTCTAAGTCTTTTTGTATTGTCATTGCTCCTGCTACTGACTTAACATTACCTATGGCATAATTTTGTATCATCGCAAATTTTGAGGTTTTACATGATAGGCCTTTCTCTAGATCATTTATATAGACAACAAAAAGCAGAGGTCCCAGCACAGACCCCTGTGGGACTCTGCTCAATACGGGTCTCCAAGTAGACTTATTTCCATTTAGATGAACTCTGTTTTCTGTTTCTCAGCCATTCTTCTATCCAGTCAGCTATAAAGCACATACCCACACACAAACACACACTGTGTATATATATATATATATATATATATATATATATATATATATATATATATATACCCGCAAGGGGGTTCTAAGCTCGTGCTCTTGAGTGCTCTTTGTGCTCGTTTGTACGTGCTTGTTCCTGGAGGTTTCACGTGCGCCCTCCCGGCCCTAGCACCCAAGGATGATGGGGCTCGACCCTGCAGTCCTTGTCATCCTTGGTCTTTTTCCACTTCGACTGTCCCCTCCACCCTTTCTTTTTCCTCTGTCTTTCCTCTCACTTTTTCTTTGTTTTTCCGCCGAGATATGCCCTTTTAAATAGAGGCGAATCGGTTCTTCCCGAACTTAAAAAAAAAAAAAAAAAAAAATATATATATAATCTCCATACACACTTTTAACTAAATAATACTCATCAGAGATATCTGCCAGTTCCCCAATCTTCCATGTATGATTCACTCTCGCATGTAACAAGCATCACAGACCATAGCTGAAAACAGGTTGGTTCATATTAGCACTTGAAGTGAGCTTATTTATAATCTCATGTATTTAATGATGTACTCATTTAATTAACTGAACTAGAGAATAAAAACTAACAAAAGTAGGATCATTGAAAGAAAGCCACCTCCAGCCTTCTTTAGTTAGCTTTATAAGTAGAGTTGCACCGATGTATCGGTATCGGCCGTATCGGCCACTTTTCACAAAGTATCGGTATCGGCTGATACTGTTCTGAAAACCGATACCGATACTTTGAATTACTGTTTTTTGAAGAAATTATCTTATTTTATATAAAATTAAATTTTTTTATCATTATACAGTAATATCTTATTTAGTTGTTTAATATATATTTTATCAAAATTAGCAATGTTTACATTTACTAACAAAACAAAAAATCATAAAATGTAACTAGGCCCCTATACAAGATTACAAATATTCAATACAGTAATACAGTATCATATAAATATATATTTCAAATTACAGTAATAGTTTTCAGTAAAAAATGAAAGTTTTGTAAAGCTGTCATAGATGGACCACGTGGCATGCATATCATAATAAACCATTCAGTTGCTTGAATCTTGTGTGTAAAGTTATTGATAATACACTACCATTATATACATTCATTGGTTTAGAACTTTATATAATAAGATATATATATATATTTTCTTTTTCTTAATTTAATTTCAAATATATATATTGATAAAATAAAAATATTTCTGGTAAATAAATTTATAATTCTTATGTATTAATAATGGCTATAGGGCCCAAGTAAGCTAGACCAGCCTACAGTGATAGCAGTACTTTTACTGTATATACCCCAATATATACGTTGTACATCATGATAATATAGTTTACAGTAATAAGTTATAAAATTATCATCTTTGTATTAATTTAATTTAAATATTTTTATACAACATTAAATTTATACAACATTAAATAAGAGCTGTATATTAAAAATTTATATATTTTATTGTAGACATAATTTTATAAGTTGTTTGTTTGCAATTTTTTACTTTTTTAGTACATTCAATTTTAAACAATTAAATTACAGGCTCTAGCTATATATTATAATATATATATATTATGAAATTAAATGGAACTAAAGTTGGGATTGGGAAAGGCATTTTAAGTTAATTGAGATATTATATCATTTACTTGAACTTTTATTAATAATCAATTTTAAAACAATTAATTAAAAAGTATCGGTATCGGCACTTTTTTTTGTAGTATCGGTATCGGTATCGGCCAAAATATTGGTATCGGTGCAACTCTATTTATAAGGCTAATGACCTAACGGTCCAGTGGTTCCCAACCGGTTTTGGCTTATGGCCCCCTTAGGAACCTTATTTTTTCCTGTGGCCCCCTAAGCATTATTTCAGTAGGTAATATGCAGATTTAACTCTATTTACAAAATAAAATTTTCCTGTGGCCCCCTTCAAATGTGCCATGGCCCCGGTTGGGAAACACTGATACTGTCCTAACCTAACCAATCATCAAGGGCGTACAGTTTACCTAATGATTGGTTAGGTTTGTGATATTTTTGTTAGTTAGCCTTATAAAGCTAACTAAAAGAAGGCTGGGGGTGCTTTCTTTCATTGATCCCAAAAGTGTAACACTCCTTACGTAGCAATGGGTAAATTCAAATCATTCCACAGTACTATGGTTAAGAGTTTGAACTACTTATAAACCTGGCCTTTAAAATGGTGCAGCGCAATCAGATTTTTTATGTTCATAAAAGAAAACCATTTTAACATGCCATGAATTTCTCAATTTTTTTTTTCAATAGAACACACATTGCAATATTGATTAACATTTCTTTGTATAATTTTCCTATGCTTCATCTATGTAATATTTTTTTAAAAAATAAAAAATAATGTTTTAGCATTCAAATGATACCAGTTTCAATTCCCTTTTATTGTATTTCAATTTTGTCCTTTAGATTGATGTTTCCGTGGAATGACCCATTGACACCTAACCTAGTTTAGGTAATGTTGAAAATATGCGTGTAAATTTAATGTGCTAATTTTATTTTGGCACATTTTATGAAACGATTAATGAATGCCCACTTAGGTCGGCTGTGCCTGTACACCCCTCGATGATTAGTTAGGTTAAGTCATGATACTTTTGCCTTTAAGTTCACGTACGTATATTAACATTTGACCCTAGTGTCATCTAACTTAGAGTTAGGGATATCCATCCGAATGAAATTTCTTAAATCCTTTTCAGTGATAGCTACTCAAAAAAAATTATTATCACTTCATTGTTATATAATATTTTTTTATATTTCGGTGAAATAAGTGTATAGGTTATAGTATACATTGTAGTATATATAAATAATAAATTATTTAGACATGTGTTGACATTTTCAAATAAGGTTAATATGCGGTAAAATGCCATGACCTGCATTTCTAGCAAAAAATATATCTTGCTAGTGTGATTTGATGTGCTTTATTCAAATCTAAGCTTCATTTGCTACATAAGTTTCTTAAAAAATTTTAAATATGATCATGTAGGTTAGGGTAGGTTCCATTTTGGAACATTTGCGCAACAAATTAAGCTCAGATTTGAAGCTAATTCTATATTGTTAAGGTTAGGTTCTCTTCTGGAAATTTGGTACAATATCTTTTTTAATTTTAATGTAGGAAGGAGGGGCCAAGGGCGAATGCCTGCAAAAGCGGACCCCCCCCCCCCCTTTCCATAGAAGAAAAAAGGGAGCTAAAATCAAGATCCAGGGTTTGGAGATGCCTGGACACTGCATTTGAAAGATTAGAGGTCATAGACAGGAGGAAAAGATGGATTGAGGAAGATTGTTCCAGAGTTGACTGTTGAGTAGATGAAAGATTGAAAATGGGTACTGATTAACCCTTTTGGCGAGTTGAAGAACCAATTTTGCACAATTCTGGGCAGAAATATAAGCTGAGTGAAGCTTAGATTTGAATAAAGCGCATCAAATTACACGAGAAAAATATATTTCTTGCTAAAATGTAGGTTCATGGCATTTATTGCATTAATTAACTTCAAATAATTCATAAAGTAAAAAGAAACCACCTGATCCATCTCTGAAAATAATGGTTATTTTGGTTAATAGACTCGATCAGCTTATGAATTTTCTGAATTCTGGACATTGAGAAAACAAATTAGGAGCTGATTTCAAATAAGTTTAGACAGGTTATACGACCTTGAAATTATATTTCCTTATGTAGCTACCATTTTGAAGGGTAATTTCTTGACACTGATTTGTTGCATGTGAAATTTTCATTAATAAGTTTCCACTTTTATTTTTATTTGTAAATTATTGCTACTAAACTGAATTATATATAACATTTTCACATTGATTGTCAAATAAATTTCCTTACTGTTTAACTGAAAGTAATTTTTGTAATTTTAAAAAATTGTATTTTCTAAAAAAAAAAATTTATAATTTAAGAGATGCACTACAGTGTAATCTTCCATTAATTTTATATTTCAATCATTTAATGTATATATGTATTTATGCTCATGGCCAGGACCACCTTAACCCTTAAGCACTATAAGCACGTGCTTTAGGCCCTTTCTAAAAGTAATAAGATAAAACAACAGATAGTAAGCAGTAAAAAATATCATTCACAATTTTTAGATTTAAAAAAATATATATTCCAAGTTTTAGCAATTGTCATGTATTCAGATAGGTAGTTATTTTTTCAGAATTGGGTAAAATACACGTAGCTATATTGTGAGGATACATGTATTTATGTAAACACACAACCCCTAATTTTTTCTAACTACTAAAACCTTTTTCAATTTTGAAAATTAGTTTTGGGTTCTAATTGTAACAATGCTATGATAACTGGCCAGAGTTCTTACTTGGGGCTATTTGTTACTTAGCTATATTTTTTCATTGATGTGCTTTATATGTATTTCAGTTGTGTTCATTTAATTGGGTAATTCTATCCTTTTACTTGGTTTCATTTCAGTTCATTTGATTTCATTTGGGTAATTATTCACTGTATGATTTATCTTTCTCTAGAAAATCCTGGTTGCACTTGAACTTCCTTAAATAATAGATTTTATTCATTGGGTGAGATTTACTTTGGACACTGGCAGGTTTTCAAATTGTGCAGCTTATAAAAGTTGTAATTAGTTTTTCAAACATCTGGTATTAAGATACTAATATATATATATATATATATATATATAATATATATATATATATTATATAATATATACACACAGTAAATACTTGATAAGTCAGACTATATAGGGCTCTAGCCAGTCCGACTCATTGCGAATTACCTTAATTACCCCCTATTTATCCTAAAGAGGCATAAATACCAGAGCTGGGCACTTGCGGGTTTTTTTGCGGTACTGTGGTACTACCGCACTACCAAACTGGTACCGCATAACTAGTGATGTGAGTCGTTTTTTATTGTGTCATTTTTGTTTTTTTTGTCATTTTTTTTGTTTAAAACGAAGATAGTCTGTGTTTTTTGTTTTTTTTTGTTTTTTATTGTTTTAAACTTATTCCATATTTTTCTTCCTTTAATCTAATAAGTATATTAGTATTACCTATAATTTACTATACTACCATGCTTATACGGTTATACCTAGTATATGTATATAGTCATCTTTTAGAAAAACTGAATCACACAAAAAGTATATAATAGAAAGGAAAAACAAACCTCATTTTTTATATGTATATACCTATATTTTTTAACTATAACATAAAACATTCTTCCTCATTTCAAACAATATACATAATTGTGATTGGCAAGAGTACCAGTATATATATTCCAGATCGAAAAAAAAAATATTCACCTTTTTTGGAACCTTTTTGTTAACCTAATGTTGGTTAACCTTCATTTCCATGGAAGAATCATCACTAGATTGGGTAGAGCATATATGCTAGTTTCAATATCACAGGTACTGGTATAATATCCATAATACTGGTATAAAACAATAGATATAATTGTGATTGGCAAGAATACCAGTGTATATATATATATATATACTATATTATATATATATATATATTAGGGTGACAAAAAAATCGAAAGTTGGAGTTTTTTATTGGCCATTTGTTCAATGCTGCTACTACTGAGAGAACAATGTACTGTAAATTTAGGTCATTCAGATAATATTTAAGGGTGTCTCAAGTGAGGTAAATTCTCCTTATAACAAAAATTAATTATTCATTACCTAGTAAAATAAATTAATATTTTTTTTAATTAATGTAAATAAACGTTAGTTTTAGTTCATAAGGTTTAAGTGCAGGCGTACTCCAATCGTAATAAGTAAATAATATATTTACTAAATATATTCCAGGGTGTCTTTCATTCAATTGTAGACCACCCATTAATTCTTGCTTTTCCTCAAGCCATACCCCTTTTTCAATGTACCAGGCTGAGACTTCCTATGATCCTCAACAACTGCAAGAGATGTTGGCGCTGTGTCTTCATTCTTCGTAATCTTTGTATTGAAGGCCTGGATCAAGGCAATTCCCCTCTCTGCCATGTCATTGACGACTTTTAGTCCTTCAACTATAGTCAAACCAGTCTTGAAATCTTCGTCGTCCGGCCAGGTCTCTGTTCCTTGGACAAGAAACCATCATTAATTTTTAGAAGTTCAAAGAGAAGCTTTGATCCTTTCGAGGCAAAGTCCGAGAGCTGCTTTGTTGAAATGGAGAAAAGCAGGTATTGGGGCTCGCTTTGGAGGATCTTCAGCAGCTTTTTCGGGGATTGATCGAGCGATATTCTTTTTCGTCGTTGCATTGATACCTTTATTCAAAGAGTGCGAGACCAATCAAGTACTCGCTGAGGTACCATAAGTGACGACCGAGGACACTAAGGCAGGATGCTGAGATCTTTTCATCGTGGTACTTTGCTAGGTCTTGAAGAAGCTTCAAATCGTTCGCGGGAGCAGATGAAGGACTGCTGGCCGTGAACACGCGCTGACATATAACTCCAGGGCAAAAAATACAAATCGTTTTAAGCCAGACATTTCACGAGTTGTAAGTCTGAACTGATAGGAAAGCAGCAGGATTTTTAATGAATAAATTACTTTTGCCATCCAACGTGCTCGGTGAAGTGCTCCAGGTCGCCGAAACCTAAAGTTAGGTAAATTACCTCCAAGGATTGTAATCGACAACTCCAAGAATTCACGGTAATCATCCCTCGACTGATTTTTGTCAGATATAGATTCCAGCAAGCGATCAGTTCTTCTCGATTCTCATTCAGACTCGATGGAAGGTCTGACAGGGTCTTGTACTTATCTTGGCAAATTGTATTCCACGTCTCTTTGAAGCGGGAGAATAGAGGATATCTGGACCAGATGAGGTCCCATGCATTCCATGTACGCCTTCTCAACGACAAGTTCTGTATATATATTTATATACTCGTATATATATCATAGGAAATCAAATTCAGTTCCAAATTTATATAATTTAAACATCAAACTATGCCAACAATAATGAAACTTTTCTAGAACAATTTCCAATAATAATATAATCAATGTATCAAAATAAAAAATATTACCTTAGATATCTTAAAAGAATCGGGAGAGAACTTCTAAGCGTTGTTTTCAGTCAGGCAGTCGTATGCAAAATGAACTTGAAGCACCAAAAGCTGATCATCCAAAGATTGATACACATCATATTATTTAACGATTTATTTATGAAAATTTTAATTTAATGAAATAAATTAATCGATTTGCATAATCTATAGTATGAAATAAAGGAAACAATTCTATTAAATTATATAATACACTTGCATTCTCGAAACATTTTTGTTTTTGAAGCGTTGTCGAAACTTGTTCATTCTTGAAATTTCTTCCGCGCCGACAGTTTCATTCATGTGACTCGAGGCACCCCTAAATGCTTTCCGAATTCCATGAGATTTCGTCTACGGTGTTTCCTCATAGGGTGGCAGCATTGGAAATGGCCGGCAAATTGTTTTGAATTTCAAATTTTATCCCTATAAGAAGTTGTCACCCTAATATATATATATATATATATATATTCCAAATAGAAAAATAAAAAAAATATAAATATTCATCTCTTTCTTTAACCTTGTGTGTAACCTAATGCTGTTAACTTTCATTATCTGATTCTATTTCCATTGAAGAATCATTATCACTAGATTGATTAAAGCAAATAGTTTCAATATCACAGGTATGGTATTTATTGCAGATTTGGATGTTGACGAAGCCAATGTAGCACCATGTTTTACTTCACTTTCTTGGAATTTGCATTTTGGGATATAAAATACTAGCTTTGCTGCTCTGTCTGTGCTTAATTGGTTTCTTTTGGCTGTATGGTATTACTGTATGTGCTAAATGATCTCGGAGGTAATGAAAGGGCGAAATAGAGGTGTATGAGTTTGTGAGGTATATATGTGAGTATGCATGCGTATGTATCTAGAATTCTGGATGTATGCATGTGTATGGGGGTATAACAATAGATAAATGTGTATATAAGTATTTATGTATATATTGGTATATATGTTATGGGTGTATGTGTATATATATATATGGATGGTCTCAGGGGGCGGGGGGGAATATGTCATCGCGGGTCTAAAGGATAGTTAAGTGGGAGATTCAAAAATCGAGGAATGGATGGGAGAGTCCTGGAAAGGTTGGACAATGGGCAGTCAGCTCCCAGCCAGTGTTTCTCGCAAGCTTTAATGGATCTCAAGATACAAGACTTTCAGTGCAAGGAAAGAGGCCAGTTTTTTCTGTAAATAGGCTGAAAAGGACATTCTATACTGGTACCATATGGCCTATTTATTATTTATTTATTTATTTTTATAATATATCATTGCAAAAGTATACCTTATAATTAAATTGCAATATCTATATTAATTATTAAAAAAAAAACAAAAAAAACAAAAAAAAAAAAAACAGAAAAAAAACGAAAAAAATGAAAAAAAAAAAACAAAAAAACAACAAACAACAAAAAAAAAAAAAAACGGTTTTTTTACATCACTACGCATAACGCAGTACCGCAAAAAATGCGGGTAGCGGTACTGCTGTACTTTCAGCGATCCTTTGCGTACTGCGTTATGCGGTACCGGTTTTGGTAGTGCGGGTAGTAGCCAGTAGTACCGCAAAAAAAACGCGTGCCCAGCTTGATAAATACTCTAACTTTTTAAGTTTGATTAGTGAGAGAGTAATACAATGTTCAAAATAAACATTAAAAAACAATAAAACTTTGTTTCACTTAC